>MJUT01025766.1:915455-935725 GCA_002080005.1 Gigantidas platifrons
AAAAAAAAACAAAACAAAATGTCTGATCATTTTGACGCATATACGGCAGCTGTAGTCTCCAAATTTTTAGAAGAAAATGATTTTGACTTGGAAAATGTGGAAATGCAAGAATTTAATATTCTAGATGTCCAAACAAATGTTCCAAATTCCAATGGCAATACAAATGAAATTGTATATCAAACTAAAGCCCAGTCGGGTAGATTTCAAAACGTTTCATTTGAGGACATTGATTCATTCCTTAGTTCGAATTTTGTTACACATGAAATACACACGACTCGGACAATAATAACACATCGTGCCTTGTTCCTCAGATAAATCGGACTGACATTAGTCACAATTGCAATGAATTTTTCCACAACAACTTTACAAATCCGCCCATATTCAAATAACATTCAGAAACTCGTCCTTCATTTAAATTTCCAATTTTTTTCATCGAAGCGACAACACTTGAATGTGCGGCCATATTGATTACACACTATCATTGCTCGTAGATTCATACGCGTGGAATGAAATATACAAATTAAATAAAATAATATAAAAGACATTTTGGAAGTCTATATAATAAACAGTATAACTAATCATAGATTTTGAATATCAAAATCAGACCACTCGTGACCGAATACGCATTAAGGATTAAACTCATGGACGGAACAAGTTCCGCCCACTCGTTTAAATCCTTATGCGTACTTCGGTCTCTCGTGGTCTTATTTTGATATTCAAAATCTACGATTAGTTATACTATATGTAATCAAAATATATTGTAAAAGGAAAAACCATGCATGGAGTTTGTTCAATCTTTCTACAATCTTTGTGCTTTATACCATGCATATTTCTATCAATCCATTCCAATCTGTACATGATCATGCATTATTGTAGAATATTATGTCATACTGTCTTTTTAATGTAATATTGACAATCAGGAGGCTAATGCGAAACGCAATCTAATTAAAGCTGTTGTATATTGTTTTCCTTTATTTTTCTTATTGGCGATACATCACCTTTGGGTTATGCCATGTACCCTTTCACCCATCTTTGACTGTCCAGTCATATGCAAGACAGTTAATCATATTCACTAATCGGACAACAGCTCTTTACATGTATTCGGTTTTGATACCTAAAGATTTACAGTTTCTTACAATCAAATTAAAATGTTTGTTTCTTTGGCGATGCATATAATATATTATATTATCCTGCAATTGGGTTATTTTTTTGTCATAATAAATGAGTTGAAATAAACTCTTGCTTTATTATGACAGTGTCATAATAAAACGTTTCACGTTAGCCTAATAAAGCTATTAAGCCACACCCCTGTCATAAATTTTTTCACATTAGTCTAATAAAGCTAATGACTATCTGTTGAAATAGACTTAAAAACTTCAGTTATTAAGCCTTTACATGCTAAATGGGTCATTAAATGTCACGAAAAGCTTGAAAATGAAACTGAATTTATGTAACGCGCATTTGAAGCCGTCGGAATATATTAAACACTGTACTACCTTAACTGAGCCTCATGCTAATTTGACTGCCCATGTCGGAACTTTTCAATCGACTTCCCCCTCAGGAACTTTTGTTCAGTTTTGATATTGATATAAATAAATGTATTTGTATTAAATATTGATGTCATTTCGCCAGTGTACAGAATTGTTATCCTTAAAATGCCCACGTATGCCATTCCTTCGTTGATGAAAACACAGGTATGCAGCGTGATACACTTGTACCACACACTATATCGTTGTCTAAACTGATATTTTTATCATTTTCCTGCATTTATTTGAAATTTTCCACGCTTACAGTAAGCCACGCCCCTTATCGGAACTACTGTTGAGGTATCAAATGGGTTCCCGTTATCTCTTTTTATTTATTATTAATTTAAATAACATTTTTATTGCAGGATAAATACAATATTGGTGTATTGACGGTAAATGTAGAATTTATGTGGCTCTGCACGAAACGGTTGGAAACACTCGCTATAAGCTCGTCTTCCCCCGTTTCTAAGCCTCGCCACATAAATCCTATATTTACCCATCAATACACCAATATTGTAAATTTATATATTATATGCATAGCCAAAGAAACAAACATTTGAATTTGATTATAAGAAACGGTATATCGAAGGATAGACAATGCAATGGCCAAAAGAAATGATTTGATTTTTGATTTTTTGTGTTTTAGCGCCACTTTCAACAATATTTCGGCTATATCATGGCGACTAGTTTTAGTGGTGGAGGAAGCTGGAATACCCGGAGAGAACCACCGACCACAGGCAAGCAACTGGTAAACTTTATCTCTTGTGGCTGTGAGTCGAGTGCACCCTTTTTGTAATTTACAAAGCTGGGCACGAACCCACGCCGTATTGGTCATAGGCTTGTATGAGTTGTTAGATCCAGTGACCTAACTCATTGAACCACCAAAAGAAATGTACAAAAGGACAAACAATGGTCGACAAAATACTACACAGAAAACTGTAGATTAAGCAACACGAACCCCATAACAAAACAGTGGTGAACTCAGATCGTCTGGATTGGTAAGCAGTTCCGTCTCCATAGAAAGCCGAAGATAAGTCATCAAAGAGGACAGAACACGAACACCATAAAACAGTGGTGAACTTAGATCCTCTGGATTGGTAAGCAGTTCCTGCTCCATAGAAAGCCGAAGATAAGTCATCAAAGAGGACAGAACACGAACACCATAAAAAACAGTGGTGAACTTAGATCCTCTGGATTGGTAAGCAGTTCCTGCTCCATAGAAAGCCGAAGATAAGTCATCAAAGAGGACAGAACACGAACACCATAAAACAGTGATGAACTTAGATCCTCTGGATTGGTAAGCAGTTCCTGCTCCATAGAAAGCCGAAGATAAGTCATCAAAGAGGACAGAACACGAACACCATAAAACAGTGGTGAACTTAGATCCTCTAGATTGGTAAGCAGTTCCTGCTCCATAGAAAGCCGAAGATAAGTCATCAAAGAGGACAGAACACGAACACCATAAAACAGTGGTGAACTTAGATCATCAAAGAGGACAGAAAGACAACAACAAATGGAACATAGGTTAATAAAGGAAAATCGATATTATCTATTTTGTCGTAACGTGTCATCCTTCACCGATCCTCACTGCCTAGATGTATATGGAATGTCCTATATTTCAAGTTCAGTGGAATAGAAGCGATAGTCTAGTCTCAAAACATGGCGGTATTTAGTGAGAGGACATCGTCAATATTGCGGAATGTGATATTACATGACAATAAGATTGCTGGGAAGCACCTGCATGAAGTCTGCATGATACATGTGTGTTCTAATGTATGAGTGTGCGTGTGTGTCATTACTTGGTTTGTATTTCACATGACGTGTGTCTTCCTGCCTTCCTGCCTGCCTGCCTGTGTGCGTGTGTGCGTGCGTGACTCCTGGTTGATATTTAACATGACGTCTTTACTGGCCATGAAATACATTTTACACAATTAAAGCAACAGAATATTCCAACTGCTATAGTCTGTGCCTGGCATTACCATTACACGCTTATGAGTTAGAATTCTGAATTAGCATTTAAATTGATGTTTCTATGATATTTATTCATCTAGATTGAGTGATTTAATCAGACTCCTTTTGTAAACACAACATAAATCTATAAATGTGCATCTTAAAATCCATTTATTTAGATAGAGAACTGGTACAGAACATGGTTTTTAATAAGCACAAAGTCAAAACAAATATTGGAGATGCAATAAAAAAAAATATTAACATACAGATGCATATTATTGATAAAAGTATTCTTTCAAATGCGAAAGTTTAAATTATTAATAAAAATCTGTTCACGCCACGATATAGCTGAAAGTGAAATATTGCTAAAGTCCTATCAACCAATCAATCAAATACGAAATGGGTAGATAAAAGTAGAAAAATCATTTCCATACTAATAAAAATAAGAGAGTGGAGAGAGAAAACAAAATGTCATCTAAATAAGAGAGTGGAGAGAGAAAACAAAATGTCATCTAAATAAGAGAGTGGAGAGAGAAAACAAAATGTCATCTAAATAAGCAATAATAAAACGTAGATTTCAAAATTAGAACGCAAGACGCGTTTCTAGAATTACCTTCATCATGTACGCTGAACGCCAAAATAGTTGAAAGCCAAATAATTTTAAATCTTTTGGAGCACAAAAACGTAAGGGCCTAAAATAAGTAATGATAGATTCAGATGTATTGAATAGAAAATGAAAGTAGAATATCCAGTTATAAATGGTAAACAACAGTCAATAACATAAACAACACCAAAACGTCAAAGCAAAACTAATTAATGATGGGACAACGCTCTATCAAATGAAGATAGACTGGTCAATTTGACAAGATAAATCAATGGATGAATACATCAATATGTTTTTCTTCGTCTTGTGTACCCTATATTGCCAGTATCTATGGATTGTCCAATTTTCATTGCCCCTTCGGTATTCTCTAACGTTTATATACAACAGTGAGGGGCCCGGGTGGCTCAGTGAGTTAGGTCGTTGGATCTAACAGCTCATACAAGCCTATCACCAATACGGCGTGGGTTCGCGCCCAGCTTTGTAAATTACAAAAAAATGTGCACTCGACTCGCAGCGCAAGTGATAAAGTTTACCAATTGCTTGCCCAGGGTCGGTGGTTCTCTCCGGGTACTCCGGATTTATCCACCACTAAAACTGGTCGCCATGATATAGCTGAAATATTGCTTAAAGTGGCGTTAAACACCAAAAATTCTATTCATTTTACAGCAGTGATACAAAAAAAAACATATAACATAGATACAATATAACAAACGGTACATAGATGTGATATGTGATATTTCCTGTTTTGAATTCTATTGTTTTGCTGTTGGAGATCCAATTATCAAGATTGGGTGTGGATGCCATTAATTTGTTCAACTCCGCCACATTGCTGTATCTGTCCCAAGCTAGGACCTGTATTTCCAACGTTATATGTCGTTGTTTTTTTTGTGTTCGATGGTTGATGTATGAATAAAAAGAAAAAGAAAAAATGACACGCCCTCGTTGCTCCAATTTTTTATAATGGTGGGTTTGTTGACCATCAGTATTTAAACTTTCTTTTCATAATCAAAATAAAAACAATATTCCAAAAAACAATTTAGGTAATAAAGCATCTCCTCTATTAATTCTATGTCATCATAAAATGTAAATATTTCTAACCTTTTGTCAGTAACAAATTGTTATGTCTGGAAAGGAATATAGAGAAATCGTCCAAGCATTACAAATGAAGTGCATTATACAGTTTTAGCTTCAGTCATAGGAAAAACAAGAAATAACTGCAAACGTTGAGTACACCACACGTCTCATTGATGACAAAAATATCTCACAATTCACGGGTATTCTACCTTTAAAATTAAATGTGATTAAACAAAATCAAGATGAAGGTAATACAAATGTCTTGATAAGAGTTTTATATTTTTTTTCTGCTTATAAGATATATTTAGGATACGATCCTAATAGACGTACTTCATTTAAGCTGACGTTTAAAAATAAATCCAAATTACGTAACATAAGTTTGGACAGATGAAAACACAGATATTAAACATCAATCAATTAGATGGTAAACCTTACGTGGAGTCATCAGCATTTTAAAATAGAAAAATCGACCCAAAAAATGTTAAAACTCGCTTTGCGTACTGTAATGGGAGGTGAAATGTTCGATAGTTGACTTGAAGATTTGAAATGTTCGTTGTCGATTGGTCAGTTCAACATATTACTCATAATATGACATCATTAATTATGTCGTAAGATGTCGGTGCATCAATACTAAAATGCAACGAATATTTAATTTAAATTAGATTGTTACATATCACCATTGAAACTCTAACTTCTTGCCTGTCGAAGTCCTCGGTTAAAACAACATGAAAATATCAATCGAAATTCGTAAATTTCTTCTATGGGACAATGAAGTTGGATTTTTCTACTTTTCAAATCAGTATATATCACCAGTGTCTGGCAGTACCCTCCTGATAAGTATATGTTATCTGGATGTGAATTGATTGATACCGAAAATATCAGCCTGCCGAGCCAGAATATGAAGTTTGTTGGCGAGTGAGCAAAGCGAACGAGTCACGGACTTCATATTCTGTCGAGCAGGCTGATATTTTTCAGTATCAATCATATTCACATTCAGATGACATATTTATCATCGTTAAATCAAACATAAACACGGATGCATCTATATTTATATTTTCGCGGGAAAGATTACATGATTCAAAATATTCAAAATACGCTTCCCTAAAACCGTAGTTCATAAGTAGTTTGCAAATATACCATTCATTTTTACAGGTTTATATAAATGTTACGATTGTTGCATTTTTCCTTTAATTGTGATATTCATTGGTTGTTTTTTTTTATTACAAACATCAAAGTCATCCATTTTCATTAAAGCTTTTACTTACCAATGCCGTTCCGATTTAGAAAACATGAACGTCACAACCTTCCTTATGACGTAAAAAATTATGACGTCTCAGCAGAGGTTATCAAGAATTGTGTAAAGTACATTTTTGTAGGACGATGTTTGTTGATATTTCTAACACTACAGTTCCTAATTTGATATATGTATAAACAAAATAATGTTAACTAGCTAATGGTGTCGATGACTTTTATTTATTTTTGCCATCTTCACAGGAATTATCGTTTAAATGTTAGGAGAATTTGGTGATAACTCCTGCTGACTGTTGACAAGTCCTGCTCAGCCCACGCGGACTTTGATACGAGTTTTGCTTATGGAGCCAGCAGGTAGATATATCCGGAGGGAAGGATGATAAGTGGTGTACTCGATACAACTTATGCAACTTTTGCATAGAATGGTCTGTTGATGAAGTTTTAATCATCGTTCTTTATAATGTAAATCAGGTCAACAGACGCTAAATCATTCAAATGTAAATTCTTTTTTTATCTATATAATATTTGTTGGGAATATTTAAAGAAGCATGTCAAATCATGTCTGTGTATATTCTTCTTTATTTATTTATTTATTAATTTTTTTTTGTAAAAAAAAAAAATCAAAGCTCCTACCGGACGTTGAAATACATCATCGAAACAGATTCATCAAAATGTTTTGAACGTACTCCACGATGGAAGATACGATCGTCTGCTAAACTAAATAAACCCAATTGATTGATTACAACTAAGGTAATTGTCATAACTCAATATCACGATAAACCGTTAATATATCCCTGAAATTTTAGAACTCTTTTCCTATTTCTAAAAGCTAATGTAATTCATCATATTCAAATAAAACATTAGTAGCCGATGTTATTTACATTCAGACGTGATGATTTGTGGGCAAAATTGAAGTTATACACTCTACCATCACGCGATGGGGATATTATTTTCAACATATTGTAAAAATGGTTGACAAAATCCATATTAATTGACATTCGCTGTTTTTATCATCGCTTGTTTCCAACTACATTAATGGCGGTTTTATAATCTGTGGCGCGCATCCGTAATCAAAATTCATCATATTTCGTGTTCATTCCAAACAAGAAGGATGCAAGCGGGTCCTATGTATTGATATAAAAATGGACGACTTTTTCTCTGTTGCGGATGTTCGTTACAACAATATATAAATCCTTGATTACAATAAAGATTTTTAAGTGTTTTAGCAGCAGATTTAAGTGTCGCCTTGAGTGATCGTCTGCGTCAAACCGCGATACGGCACGTGCCAGTGGTAAACGATAAACTATACATGATATTTTAAAAACTTGAACAGGTTCAAAAACATGACATATTGATTAGTCAATGTTGGTAGATATGGTGGGGGTTATTGTTTGAAAATATATGTCTCCAAATTAATTTAATAACAAAATTAATTAGCCTGAAATATACCCAAAAAAAAAATTATTTGATTCTTGGCAAAACAGATATTAACGAACGATAAAAAAAAGACCTGCTTAAAAAAACACATACTATCACAACATGAAGGAAACACTTTACATGGACAATACAATAGCAGGGTCAATAAACGCTCGTAGTTGACTGACAACTAGTTTTAATAGATTCATTTTTTTTTACCGAGATTTAGACTTTTTCAGTATCCATATTTGATTGATGCTACAGCAAATACGTAATTTTAATTTGATTAGATTAAATTTAGCATTTCTGTGTATTCTCCATGTTTTCTCTGTATGAAGACGTTAACTCTACGTACTGTGTAACATTAAAGTCATACACAATTGCAAGAAATCAAGTGATTCGACGTGGAACTGTTTTCCTTGTTTGTGATATCAGAATCCAGATTAATGTTTAATGTTTTAATTGAAACCAATTAACCGAAACACTTGTTATCTCGACTTTGCACACAGTTACACTCCAGTGAACTTTGTATTTCAATCGTTATCAACTTATCTGGAAGAGATGGTGGATGGAAATTTCATTTGAGCGAGACTCCATATAAATAGCGTGAAGCTTTCACTTTTTCATTTATTTATAATATATGATAAATAAATGATATAACATGCTAAAGGTTATGCAGAATATATGCTATATGTTAGGGTTATCGTTCTTACATGAGAACCGGATGTTTCCTCTCTGTCATTTGTTCACAACGATGCATTCTTTGTTTTCCGTTTCGTAATTTCCAAACAGAACGTTGAACTATTAGAAAAATGTCGTTTATTTCTTAATTGTATGACATCGTTTATCAGTGGGTTCAACAGTTAAATTGTTGACGTTGTTAAGAGGTCGGTTGATTGATTGTCTAGTGCTTAACGCCAACTTAAGCAATATTCAGCTGTAGTAGTGCTTGATTTTATTGATGATTACTTTGAAGATATTAGAGATTAGTATTAGGATTAATGAACGTTTATTGTTATTTTCAACAATTTTTATTGCTTGCAAAGACTTTCGAATTATTTGGCTTTCCAATCTTTCTGCTTTGAGCGTATATATAATGAAAGTTATTCCAGAAGTGCGACGTGCACACTAAATTTGATATCTACGTTTTTATTACTATCACTGGACCGATACCTCTGCTGGTGGACTATTGGTCTCAGAAGGTATCATCCGACCAGACGTCAGTGCTTCGGCATTGACATGATTTATCATATACGTGTACATGTATTATAGAAATTTACAGTTCCTAAATAGTATGATTAAAATTAGGGTTCTCCTCTCTCAGGCATGAGTGACTTTGCTGTTATAGTGACAACCGGGACCTTTTAACCGTAATGGAAGCGGGAGGTTTGGTAAAATCTTATTCAACCCACCATTTCTTTGGAAATGCCTGTACCAAGTCAGGGCTATTGCGGTTTTGCCAGTTTTCCAGTTGTTGACTGATTTTGTATGTTTGTTGACTTATGAGTTTTGCCTTTCCCTTTGGAAGATTGCTCGGTGTTCTGTAATTTCGTTATTACCCTTATTTAGCCTATTTTGCCTATCCTGTTTAGGACTTTGGTTTAAATGCTTGCTGGTGAAGGTTATTTAAGAAACGCGCTGTACGCTCTAAATTTGATATGTATGTGTGTGTTTTTTTTTGTTGTTTTTTTTTATTTCAGTTATTTATTTAATATCACTTCCAAAAATATTTGGTCTATTTAATTAATACGGCTTTCAACAATATTTCAGCAATTATATGGTGGAAATCAATGCTGCAGGTTGGTTTAAAGGAGTACTCCGAGAAAACAACAGAACTTAGGTAGGTCTGTGACACATATCACCGTGTAATAGTGGCATGTGCTAGTTCTTTGGGTACAGACACATATCAGCACGATTACTCTAGGAAACTATGAATTAAGACATTAAATAAGTAAAACTAAAGTGTATGATATAAACAAGATATTACACTGAAGGTAATGTTGTATTGGTGAACTAAAACACGTCTCCTTTGATTTAGCAAAAGAAATCCTGTCAATGATAATAATAGAACCAATTTGATCTTAGAAATATAAGAAAACCTGCACAGATTCGCTTCCACTACAAAAACACATTCTATAACAAACATGAATGACAACATAAACATAAGACCTGGATTTACAACGTCATTTGTGGTTGTCTTTTTTTCAGTCAGATAAAGGCGAGAGGTAAATTGTTCCTTTTGTTGCTATTGGTGGAATTGTTTACCATCACTGTTTCTTTTCATAATGGCATATTTGTGTTTTTGAGGATTGTCGTTTGAAAACTGTCGATAGATTAGGTGAAGATATTCGACGAAGTGCTATACTGAGATCATAAAAAATGAAATTATAGTTGTTATTCCAGAACCAACGAATTAGTGTTATTACCATAATGACTCAGATTGGGTAATAAAATATTACTCATTTTATAACCAGTTGTGTCTGGTTTAAGCTGTGCAATATTTAATAATTACAAAATGTATTTTCATATTACGAAAAAAAAATGAATTTAATATCAAGAATTTTGTCCTGGAGCAACTTCAGAAAATTAAGCAAAGTGCATCATTTGTTTAAATCTTCATTAAACATGGCGCCGTATTGACTGCAGACCTAAAATCTATATTCCCGTAGCTTTGCTTTTGACATTACATAATTGACTTAATAGGCTCGGGAAATCATTTAGTATTTTATATGCAATCCAAACAAATGACAAAACCTTTCTATTCTAGTTCTGGTTCAATATTTCAATATAGTTTGACATTCAATGAATTATTATCTAAAGCGTCGCATATGGAGTTTGTTATATAAACTAATCGACGTTAGGATTACGTGAAGACTTTGTTGTACCAACTAACAGATTAATTATAAATAGTACAAGACCAATCAACACAGTAGGATTTGTCGTAATAGTACAAGACCAATCAACACAGTAGGATTTGTCGTTAGAATTATCAAACAGTATTTGTTCTTCCTCGTTTCAGTGGTTAATGTACGTTTTATATATACTGAGGGGCAGTGAAAAAAATCGTTTTTTATATCAGATAATGCTTTTATTATTATTATTCTTAGATTATGTCAACCAGCTTAACAGCACTACATGTGTGTGTTTGTCCCATGCCAGGACCTGGATTTACAACGTCATATGTCTTGGATTTTGCTCATGTTCAGTGAGTTAAGATGAAGGGTGGTTCTTCGTTTGGTTGATATCATCGACCATCACTGATTAAACTTTCTTTTCATAACAATGAACAAAAAGTGGTATTTAGGGAGAGGTTTGTAGGAGATGTAAAATGACAATATAACTTATGGTTTGGTTATGGTGTTTAATGATAATAATAATAATATTTATTCAGTTAAAAGGCATATATACATATGACAAACTTATTCATGTTAAAAACAAAATCAAGCCGATATGATTGAGTATATAAGATATTATATGCCTTAACCCAAGGATGACCAATGAAAGCTGAAAAATCTTATTTCCAATTGGGTCAATTTTAACGCCACTTTCAACAATATTTCGATTATATCGTGGCGGTCAATTTTACTGGTGGAAGAAACTAGTGCGCCCAGAGAAAACCACTGACGAACTTCATAACATAATGTTGTATCGAGTACACCTCGCCATTATCGGAGTTCGAACTCACAACGTTAGTGGTGATAGGCACTGATTGCATAGGTAGTTGTAGACATAATTACCATACGATCACGACCACGACGGCCCCAAATATGACTTGTCATACACGTTTGGCATGTAAATACAGACGGATCGCAATATCAACAAATATATAGTAGCGAGATGGTGGATTGTATTGGGAGTTCCATTCTAAACCGTAGAAAGATAGAATCCAAGCAACTTTATGTAATAACGTTTGTCAGTTATTTAAAAAAGATCGGTAATTTTGTCCGTGCTATTTTCCTGGTTCCTCCACCAATAATACTGACAGATACGATATATCTAAAATATTGTTCAATTTGGAATGAAACAACCACAATTCTAATCAATTTAGTCACTTTTCTACTTTCCGTTTAGTAATAAACTTTATGAAAAGAGAGTTAAAAAGCAATGCTCAACAAATCTACCGATATTAACCAAATGACCAATCACATCTCACCTCACAACTATTTAAGCACAAAGGTACCACGTGATGTGACGTTGGAAATCAGGAGGAACGATGTGGTTGGGTTAAACCGGTTCATTGGATCCCACCCTTTTGATAATTGTATCATATGCAGTATTTAGGATACAATATTTGCAATGACAATGTGAACATTGCAAACTGTGCATGAACTGATTTTTTTTTTATTTATTATTATTTCCGGGACTTTTTCATTTTATATTTTTAGTAACCAACAATTTTTTTTTTAATTAAAAAAAATAACTATAAATAAGTTCTTACACTCGATCCCAGACATATATTCTTGTAAATATAATGTCTTGATAGCGTTTTGTGACAGTCTGTGACATAAATGTTTGGCTCCCTTTGCTTCTTAGATTTGTGTTATGCATTTTATATCTCATTCTTTCAGATCGCTTGATATTAAGTACATTCGATTTTACTTTTTTCCATATTCAAATTTTAAAGCGAATTTGATCCTTTTCGTCTGAATAAATACAACATGATATACATATTCTTTACCAGATATACATTTATATTGACAAATTTGCATTTTAATAGAATTTTCCAAACTTTCTGTGAAAAATTTATCTTTTCTCAGAAAGAAATATGGTTTTATCTTGTTTATGTTCCAAATTATTTCTAAATGAAAGCTCTAGAGTAGAATTCGAGGATACCAAAGGGTAAATCAGAATCCGTAAATCGAAGAAGAACAGACAAAAGAAAACCGGAGTACCCGCAGAAAACCACCGACATGGCGCATATCACTGACATCATCGCCATGACTTTGGTGGTGATAGGCACTGGCAATCAATATACAGGTATGTATAACTTCTTAAATACGTACAATACCACGAAAGTCGAAATTAAAAAAAAAATAGATAAAGAAATTCACATAAAAACTTAAATAAGTATATCACATAATGAATTTTCTCAATATTAAGATTGAAGTATCAAAATGTCATCGCTTAATGCAAATAAAATATTACATATTACAATCAATTGCATCATCAAAGCATCACTCTTAACAATTGCACTGACAGACTTTGCAAAGTGAGATGCGGTGCAACACCAGGGACAAAAGACAGAATATACATTACTTTAACTGATGCAATTTATCTTGTGACTTTTAATAGGCCTAACTGGGCTTGACAGTAATGTTTATAATGACAAACATGTCATGCAATATTAATATAAGGTTAAAGTCGGTTATCAACTTCTGTATGTAAATGTATTAAGCCGTTTTCAAAAATAAGGTCATTATGGACTTGAAGATAAAACAAAATGATTTGATCTATTATTCAACTGTAAATTGCAGTGTGACTTAACCTCCTTTTATTTAAGGGGTGTATGCTCTCAGTCTTATTATTTTGGGAAATATACTGAGGAATCTTGCATTTTCTATAGCAAGGACAATAGCCAAAACATGGAACTATTTTTTTTTCAAAATATTTGAATTCTAACTTGAATAAGTTTCCCGAAAGAAGCTCAGACCTGTTAGTTCTTTTTATAAATATCCGTTACAATCGAGAATGTCTTGAACCAGAAGAATAATAGCTGTGATCCAGAACCATTGGATTTCAAAATATTTTAATATGCAAATATACTGGAAGACTCTTAAAATTTGAACTTTAAAATATTTGATTCCAAATTTGGTAAAATATCCTCGAATATTCTCGGACGTAATATTTTTGTGGTTTTTTCTGTTTGGTTTGGTTTATGGTGTTTAACGCTACTTACAACAATATTTCAGTTATACTGTGGCGGTCAGTTTTATTGGTGGGGGAAACCGGAGTATCCGGAGAAAACCACCTACCTGTCGCAAGTCACTGATATACTTTATCACATAATGTTGTATCGAGTTTGGTTTTCTCAAGACATTAAAGTTACTTCCATGTACAAAATTGGTCGCCACAATATACATGTAATAGTAAACATATTGTTGAAAGTGGTATTAATCTTAATGTAATCCTTAATTCCATCAAGAAAAGTTTTAAGATACCACAGGGTTACTCAGAAGACATAAATCGCGGGACAGGTAATGCAATGGTCAAAAGAAAAAAGACAAAAGGACAAACAATGATCTATAAAATATTACACTGAAAACGCAATATCCAGCAGCACGAACCCCACTAACAGCCGGGATTAACCCGGTGCTCCGGAAGGGTAGGCAGTTCCTGCTACACGTGATGCACCCGTTGTGTTACTCTTGCATCAATAATGTCATGCACTTATATGGCTGAATATTGCTTCAATCAACCGATCTCTTAACAACGTCGAAAATCTGAAAGTTGAATCCACTGATAAACGATGTCGTACAATTTGTGAAATCTAATAACAATTTTCTAATAACTCAACGTTTTGTCCGGAAGTAAAGTTTTGCCGAAACAAAAATGCATCAAAATACAGAAAGGAAACTTCCGGTTCTCTTGTCAGAACGATCACCCCAAATATATAGCATACATTCAACATAATATGATAATAGGTGTTACCTAACTTGGGACGAAGTTCAATAATTTTTTTAAACAACGGGGACCAAACTCCGGACAGTTTTCGTATCCGCTGCCGAACATGGTTCATAACCGGAAGTAGTAAATAAACTTTATTGTACTATAGCTTTAGTTTACACATTTTGTTGTTCATGTGCGATGCTTTATTCACTAGAAAAGCCGTCATTAGTTTTATTCATCATAAAAATTATAAACATTGTCGGTCATCTTTGTTTATGGTTGTCAAGGACTACTTCACGCTCTATCTCACGATATTTTGAACAGGTTCCACTTCTCACGAGAGCTGCAACTTGATTTTTTTTCTACATCCTTGTACCCGTTCTTGATTTTATTTATACAATATGTCGTTTTAAGTACTTTAATACTCGTGCCCCTACAAGAGCAATTTCTTACTGCATCGAATTTTTTGCAGAAACCTACTGTAGCTGTACATGTATTGGTTCCGGTATGTCATTTCCGGTGCATGAAAATTTAGTCATTAGTATATAGAAAAAAATTGCTATTTATACCAAAGTTGGGACTTCGTCCCATAATATCTGACATGTTTCATCATATATTTGCCATATATAATAAATAAACAAATAACGATGTTGTATTTTCTGTTTTTCATTTTATAAGTAATAAATTCACAGATATCTCCTTTAGTGAGTACCACGCATTTCTGGAAAACAAATCCTTCATCATGCACTTTCAAAAGATTGGAAAATCAAATAATTTAAAAGTCGTCATGTATTTATATGGAATCTCGATCAAATTAAACGCCATTCATTCTTGTTTCTAAAGAAGTTGAAAACGAGATACAAAATTCACTTGTGTGTAACTATGTGTAACGTCGAGATAAATATTTTCCGATAATTGGTATCAATTAAAACATTAAACATTAATCTGGATTCTGATATCACAAACAATGAGAAACAGTTTCACATCGAAACACTTGGTTTCTTGTAATTGCAAATGACAAAGAAGTGTTAATGTTGTCTTTCAGAGAAAAATTGAAGGGTACCCAACTAGAAATGCTATACTAAATCAAATCTAATTAAAATTTTGTTTATCAGATTTTTTCATTTTTTCTTTGGCAAATCACTTACATCAATATATCGCTAAATAATACAAGTTACAACAGAACTATCTATTACTTTGACTACAAATTTGCTTGCAGTCAAAGAGGGACTACAATCATACTGTGACAAAGTCTATTCATATAGTAGCTACAACTAGGGAATACGCGCGCGTCGCTAGATAAACTCAATTTACGGCAGCAACACTTCAAATACAATACGGTTATTCCCATTCTAATGAAATTCTTCCAACAATAACATTTGTTTACAACGTTGAATAATAAATTTACGCTATGACCGCAGATAATGTCGCAATGGGGAACAAAGATAGATAACTCTTGTGAAGCCTTTTGGGGAAAATTTCTTTACTTTTACGAATAAAATTGTATACTGTATACCGTGTATTTTCCAAGCATCAGAAATATTTTGCTTTATATCTATCTGCCAATGCAAGCGATGACTATCACCATTAAAATTGTATGTGAGGATCCAACAAGATTAAGTATTTAGACACTGACAGTATCCTTCCCATTGAATAAAATTTTTCGTTATAAGGTATTGGTATTTAATGCCACCTTCAACAAAATTTAAGTTATATCCAGCCGTTAGCTTTATTGGTTGGGGAAACCGGAGTACCAAGAAAAGGGAACTTATTTCGTCCAATTAAAATAAAGAGTGCGACTCAACTGCAGGCTAATGCACTTTTCATGTTCATTTTAGGTTATGAGTTGAGTTATGCTCATTCTTGAAAACACTACCGTGACTGTGGGATGTAGAACAACAATAGAAGTGCCGTTCCTTTACCTTAATGTGTGTCTTCGTGAAAATTACCTTAATTTGTGTCTACGTGAAAATTACCTTAATTTGTATCTACGTGAAAATTACCTTAATTTGTGTCTATGTGAAAAAGTGGACAATCTCTCATGTACATTTACATTAATATCATTTCTTACTAATAGTTACGAAGTGTTTCCCTGCTACCATTGTAGGTCCCAGACTTCACAGATTTTTACATTTAATCTCATAGTCAATTACCTAGCCAACTCTATCAGCGACTTCTTTCATTTTTAAAGGTTATCTCCTGCATTCAATATAGACCATGTTGTTGTCACTTATATTGCCTGTACAAATAAAACAAACGGGAAAACTTCCATGTGTTATCATTCATCAGTTATCAACTAAGCATGTTAATTTGATTGAGTCAGAAACGAATTAAAACATTACATGTATGACCAGGTATATGCTCTCGGAGATTAATATAACAATTGTAAGACATGAGAATTTTCTACAAAAGTGAGAAAAAAAATGAAAAGCAAAAAATAGCACACAGTTGGGACATTCCAAAAATTCAATTAAAAAACGTAGAAAGAGACAAAATCGATACCGTAGCACACAAATACATAACCGGTCACATTCCTGACTTGGTACAGGCACTTCAATAAGGTGACGCGCTAAGCTAGTTTTTATTTACCGGTAGGTAGATGGGGGCCTTCTTTGTTTACCAGAGAGGCCGGCTCTTGAAAAGGTACCAATTCGGAACTTACTTTTGACTCTTTGAAAAAAACGGAGAGTTTGTGATGTTAAATATTTGCGAGCGTATTGGGGTTCGTGTTCCTGTTGATCTCTCTATTTTGATTACATGGAGGATTGTAGCTTTCGACGTTGCCGGTGAAGTACGGGCTTTCCAAAACTTTGAAATCGGCGGTCTGCCTTTTCACCTTGACTTATCCAGTTTACGCAATTTTCATGATGTGGCCGTATTTTCCCGTCTATTATAGTTGTGTTTATAATGCCAAAATGAATCTTTGGTTAAACTAGTTTTAACAACTCAAACCTCTCCGTTTAGTGAAATGTTGTGGTCATGCAGATGATTTCCACGTGTGAGTACAATGCCAACTCTCGCATGTAACCAGGGGAACAGCGTCATTCTAAAGAACGCTACAAAAATGTGTATCTTTTAAAGTTGTTTTTTTTAACCATCTATTTATTTCACAACAGTCATATAACTAAACCGGACCAAAGTGAACTATTTTATTTTATTCGCATGATATGTTTCCATTTGAAGGATGCGTTAGTATAAAAAGAAAATAGGTGTCGTAGACATTAACATAATATATTGTATATATTGATTAGCGTGTTTCGTGGTAATTATACCCCAAAGATATCCCGCTCAATGGAAACATTACTTAGCTGTGTATATCTATTCCAAGATCAATTACACATGTGAATTCTGATGGTTTCCAGTTTACTCTCACGTGTAAAACACTTGCATGGCCGTTTCATTTCAGCAAGAGGGGAAGATAGGGCTCCTAAAACTAGTTAAAACCAGCCACTTTTTTTTTATTGAAGTGCCTATGCCAAGTCAGGAACAAGAGCGTTCATGAAAATTGGATTTTCCGACAATGTGTGTGGGTTTTTCTTTTCATTTTGTTTCTCAAAAACGCAGGTTATGTGTACTTTTATATTGGCTTTCAAAAGTCATTATTGTGAAATGAAATCTGATAATTAGCATTTTAACTAACGAGGATTCAATCTTCAAATTCAAGGTTTCTCTTTAATGAGCTATAGCTAGAAGCATATATATATGTTGTATATGCTTCTAACAGATTTAATTATTTTGCATGGATTGATAAAAGTGTTTAATATAGTATAATTTATAAACGTGTTTCAATTGATATAAAAACGTTGATTCAGCAATCAGATTTTAAGAACATATGTAAAAGTAATCTTTGTAGCAACAAAGTTCCTTTCGCTTTGTTGTATCTTGAAATATATTAGAATAATTCTGCTATGATTTACATAATTATAAATCCTTTACTCTGATTGGGTATAAGTGCTTATGGAGGCTGGACTTTTGTCAGGTTATTTTTCGAGAGACGATGTTCACCGGACTACTTTTTTCGTAATGTAAACAAAATGGCGGCTTGGATTCCCCATAATAAAAAAAGATAAAAGAAACAATGTTTATTGTTAATAATCGACAATTATTGTTAGATATGAAATAAAAATAATAAATGTTAATGAAAAAAAGCTTTTATTTATTCATTAGTCCCAATGTGATGGACTACATTTTAGCTGTGTCGATTCCACTCTATATTCATGCGCAACACCCATCAATGGAATGTATGTGTGCGTACTGGGGATTCCCAAAGGTAAATTTTCAAAACAAATGAAAAAAAAACTTAGTTACAGAATTATAATGCGTTTAATCCTATATAAAATGCCTTAGATAAGATTGTAGTTAAAATTTTAATTGTAGTTAAAATATGTTGTATTTTGATAAAGGGATTGCTTGCAGATCTACAAATACATGATTTGCAAGGTTGAGACTGCTACTTTTTGAATAGAGGTTCTCCCGCATTTCACTGGAATATTTTTAATGTGCCATGATAGTCTGAATGAACGTAGAGAAATGATGTACCTCTTAGAACATACATGGTTTCGGAACGATTAACTTCAGACAAAATGGCAAAAGAATTGAGACCTAAATAGGAGAATTGAATTCTCTTTGCATGCAAAAGATCAGTTGCAGCAGACAAGTAAATATTTGTTGAAAGTAGTCATTGGTGACCAGTTACAATTCATGATTTTCGGATCCTACCCACAAACCTCTTTTTAGTTTTGCCATGGCAATCTAAACTTCCGTCCATAGGTACATACCCTCGTCAACTTTTACCTTAATAGATATTGGTTTTTTTTTTCTCGTCATAAATTCTTACTTACTTGACGTTCAGCAACAATCAATCAATCAATCAATCAATTGGCAAAATGTAATGTTTCTTGGTGACTCCAATACCATATAGACAGAAATACAAATTTAATACTTCAACTGAAATAAATAGTATAAAAAAAAAACATTCCTCAAAAGAATTCCAATATACAATCGAAATGTTATAGAAATAGAATTTGTTTTTAAATCATTTTTAAATATCTTGTAACATGTGACTGATTCATTTTGCATACATCTTTCCATCTTGTTCTTAGCATGTCCATACCAATCCTCTATATTACCAAAACAGTCCTCATCTGTCATCCACAGACATTTTGTAAAAGCAATATTTTGTAACAAAAGTTGACAGTGAAGCTTTTGAAGGAGATGAATATACTCACAGTTTTCTATTATGATGTGGTAGTAGAGTGACAGCTGCAGAAAATACTAAGTCTTCATCTTTAATTACTGGCAGCCATCAGTTTATATCATTAGCACTCTGAATGGCTTCTACAATCGAAACTAAACCGCCGAGTACAATAATTGTTCTAAATACACTTGATGTGTTTGTATTCTAAACTTAACCATAATTGTATATGATTAGTATTCTGAATGGCTTCTACAATCGAAACTAAACCGTTGAGTACAATACTTGTCCTAAATACCCTTGGTGTGTTTGTATTCTGAATTTAACCATAATTGTATATGATTAACAGTTTGAATAGCTTCGATAATTGTAACTAAACCGTTGAGTAAAATATTTGTCCTCAAAATGACACAAACGGTTTTGGCTATCAAGTATTCATGTTTCCTAAATAATGTATAATTATTATTAAAACTAAGGTTATCCTGGTCGATTTTAGATATCCTGTTTAGGCCCTTTGGCTTACCTGCTCCCAAAACGTTTAACATTATTTGTCTTTCCAACCTTTGGACTTTGGACGCACCTGATGAAGATTATTCCAGTAACGTACCTGATGAAGGTTATTACAGTAACGTACCTGATGAAGGTTATT
>MJUT01025766.1:947275-961580 GCA_002080005.1 Gigantidas platifrons
CCACCTGTTATCCTGTATTATTTATTGTTTGTTCTTAGATCTATCCCTTCGCCACCTGTTATCCTGTATTATTTATTGTTTGTTCTTAGATCTATCCCTTCTCCACCTGTTATCCTGTATGATTTATTGTTTGTTCTTAGATCTATCCCTTCTCCACCTGTTATCCTGTATTATTTATTGTTTGTTCTTAGATCTATCCCTTCTCCACCTGTTATCCTGTATTATTTATTGTTTGTAAACTTGCGTTTATTATGCCATGAGTATGCTTCAAAAGTACATAAAGTCACACTGTCTGATTGATGCTTATCGTCAAGTGAGTAATATTTCAGTTATAATCGTCAGGGGAACAATACAAACATTGATGTGAAATGGATGTTTATCACTTTATTTACAGCTCGTGACGAGGTGTACTCGGTACAACTTTAAGTGATAAATGTTGTCAGTGATTTGCAGCAGGTCGGTTTTACTACTGGTACTCCTGTTTCCTCCACCAATAAAACTGACGCCACGATATAACAGAAATATTGTTGAAAGTGACGTTAACACCATAACCTCCTTCTCAATGTAAAATGGATTTTTTTTTGTCTTTTAACGCGACTTTCAACAATATTTCAGCTATATCATGGCGACCAGTTTTAGTGGTGGAGGAAGCCGGAGTACCTGGAGAGAACCATCGACCATGGGCAAGCAACTGGTAAGCTTTATCACTTGCGGCTGCGAGTCGAGTGTACCCTTTTTTGTAATTTACAAAGCTGGGCGCGAACCCACGACGTATTGGTGATAGGCTTGTATGAGCTGTTAATTCCAACAACCTAACTCATTAATGAGCCACCCCCAATGTAAACTGGTGATATCCAGAACGATGTCAGTTTGATTGCCACAGACCGTGTATGTTTTACAAAGAAATATTATATAGTAGTAAAATAAAAAAACAAAAAATACTACACTGTCGGTTAAAATCATATATAAAATCTGTAGAAATAGACAAAATCGATACTCCGAACACACAAATAAATGACTGCTCACTTTCCCGTCTTAGAACTAGCACTCCAATATAATTTGGTGGAGCTAACCTAGTTTTATGAGCCCAAACATCCCTTCTAAGTGAAATGATGCGGCGCCATGCAAGTAATTTTAGAACCTTTTAACTATCATTGCATGATTTGCGTTTTTAATCAATATTAGTTATTGTTTTGAGATGTTCTGTAACAATTTTCTGCATTTATTTATTGCATTTTATATTTGAAATATGATTTGTAAAACGATATTAATTGACAGCTTTTTATAGAAATCAAGTTTTTTTTCAGTATGCAATCTGCATTTAACATTAAAGTGATGCAGAAACAACAGTCATTTAGTTTTCTAACATGTGAAACAGGATCATCACCAGAGGCGGATTTAGAGGGGACGTGCGGGGCATGCGCCCCCCTAAAATTCGCAAAGCATATGTTATACGACGTTAAGCAGTTCAACAAACAACTTTTTGTAACTTCTAATTCCTTAAACCCCAGAGCTTCTGGGGGGCTTCGCCCCCCTGGGCCCCATACCAGGGCTCTGTCCTGGACCCGCTGGAGACCTTAACCGGTCCCGAGAACCATCGCCTACTCACGCCCCCCCCCCCCTAACCACAAATCCTGGATCCGCCCCTGATCACTAGGATGTGAAATCTGCACTTAAGAGACCTCTGGAAGTTATTATCTCGAAAACCATGAAGACAGTCAATTTTTTTTATACCGATCGGAAATTTTGATTTGATTGAAATTTAAATTATGATATATATTTTTTTAATTGAAACTAATACTTTAGTATTTAAAGACTCGTCTTTGTAACTGGAGTAACGCGATGGGTGCCACATGTGGAGCAGGAACTGCTTACCCTTCAGTTCACTTTCGGTTTTAATGTGGTTCCTGTTGCTATATATTTAGGTTTTGTGTACAAAAAATATAAATGTTAAATTACCATATATCGAGAACCATTATATAAATTGATATTTGTGATATCTTGATTTGTCGAATTATTTTGATGATAAAAAATATTTTTTACAAGCTAACAGTTCCGTTTGAACATAAAAATCTGTACTTGTGTCTGTTACTTGATAATTTAATACAAAGTTGGCTGACCATAGCATAGGTTACCTAGTATATAAATATTATGTTTGTTTGCAAATCACAGAGGAAAAAATATTGTTATGCTAGATGCGATACAGAACAAAGAATGATTTGAACAAAGAATCGTTATAGAATAGAGATATCAATTGCAAGGTTTATTACGCCACGGGTGTATCATTTTGTAACAACGTAGCAATTAAATGTCAATACTAAAACGAGACTCACATGAAATTGATCATATTGAATCTAAGCATCAAAGTGATGATTATTTCATAGACATAGTAACCATTGAAACAAAATGGCAATAACTTTATCATTGTTTGCTTTGAGCGATGAATTACCTCCCTTGGGAACACCACTGTGCAAGAATGTTCTTCTACTAAGTATTGAATTCATTCCATAAAATTTACAATTTATATAAATTACATTTCTGTTAATTGCGTAGTTTCATAGCTAGCCACTTGAGAACATTTCATAAAGAGAGGCATAAAATAGGACTGCCAAAAACAGACTCAAATATAGGCAATTGAGATGAAGATCGATGAACTTCGATGCAAATAGAGAAAATGTCCGCATGTAAATTAGGAAATTAACATCAAATCAACACCATAAGATTTATCAAGCAATAAACTAAATAGTTTAAATAAATTTAATTCCTAATATCCTTCTCAGTTCCTGGGCTTCGCTTGATTTGATTCCTAAAATCAGGAAATAAGTCATAAATATTGTTTATTTTGGATTGCAGGCTTTTATTTGCATACTTTTTTTTAATTACTGACAAACTACTGGGCGTTACCCGTAGATATCAATGGAATGTTATTTATATTGTTGTACTCTTCAACAGTACCTAAAATCAGCTTAATAAACATTAGAGAAAACCGAATGGCCAATCAAGAATGGACAATCCAGAGAAACTGGCAACATAGGGTGGTTCACAAGACGAAGAAAACAAGACCACAACCAGATATCATTGTTCGCCTCTCTACGTGTGAGGGTTGACATTCTGCTCGCAAGTGGAAAAAACTTGCATGACCGCATCATTTCACTATGAAGGAGTTTGGGGGCCATAAAACTAATTTAACACCGGCACTTTTTATTGAAGTGGCTGTACCAAGGAGCGGCCATGTATTTGCGTGTTAGGAGTATCGATTTGTCTGTTTCTATGATTTTTTTAGTTGATTTTGGAACTGTTCCGACAGAGTGGTATATTTTTTTTTTTTCATTTTATTTGCAATAATAGAAAAAGTAACTATATTTTGGTAACTATATATTCATGTAGCGTTCAATCAGGTGCCCCGGAAAGTAATTCCTGCTCCGCTAGAGGCACCGGGTGTGTTACTCTTCTTAAATTTTCTATAAGTATTCAAAATAATTTGCTTAAAACATACAGTTATATCATTATTGTTGATAAACTGCGCAGTATTCAAGAATAAAACATCCTATACTGATAATTGATATCTGATAAGAGAAACTACGCGGTATCAAATAGTGAAACTACGCAGTATCAAATAGAGAAACAACGCAGTATCAAATAGAGAAACTACGCAGTATCAAATAGAGAAACTACGCAGTATCAAATAGAGAAACTACGCAGTATCAAATAGAGAAACTACGCAGTATCAAATAGAGAAACTACGCAGTATCAAATAGAGAAACTATGCAGTATCAAATAGAGAAACTACGCAGTATCAAATAGAGAAACTACGCAGTATCAAATAGAGAAACTACGCAGTATCAANTATCATTATTGTTGATAAACTGCGCAGTATTCAAGAATAAAACATCCTATACTGATAATTGATATCTGATAAGAGAAACTACGCGGTATCAAATAGTGAAACTACGCAGTATCAAATAGAGAAACTACGCAGTATCAAATAGAGAAACTACGCAGTATCAAATAGAGAAACTACGCAGTATCAAATAGAGAAACTACGCAGTAACAAATAGAGAAACTACGCAGTATCAAATAGAGAAATTACGCAGTATCAAATAGAGAAATTACGCAGTATCAAATAGAGAAATTACGCAGTATCAAATGTGAAAGGAAAAGATACCTATGATTGAGACTCGTCCATGCTGTCATCGCTTTAAAAGAAGAATATTTTATCAATATTATGGGTACATAAATATTGAGAAATTGTGCATGTTGTCATTCCTGATCATGGAAGCAATCTATAATGTTGTAGAGATGAGCAGCGGTAGGGGTTTGTCTGGATTACTTTGGTTTGCCATATGATTTTATAGACAAATTGAAAGCTACCGGATTCTTCTGGTGTATATACACGTTAGAGTGAACCGTGGGACAATCAAAAAGACGCTGGCAACATTGAGCACACAAGACACAGATCGAAAACAAACAAAGCACACAATACACAGATCGAGAACCGTGGGACAATCAATCAAAAATTGACAGTCCAGAGACGCTGGCAACATTGAGCACACAAGACACAGATCGAGAACCGTGGGACAGTTAAAAATTGACAGTCCAGAGACGCTGGCAACATTGAGCACACAAGACACAGATCGAGAACCGTGGGACAATCAAAAATTGACAGTCCAGAGACGCTGGCAACATTGAGCACACAAGACACAGATCGAGAACCGTGGGACAGTTAAAAATTGACAGTCCAGAGACGCTGGCAACATTGAGCACACAATACACAGATCGAGAACCGTGGGACAATCAATCAAAAATTGAGTCCAGAGACGCTGGCAACATTGAGCACACACGACACAGATCGAGAACCGCGGGACAATCAAAAATTGACAGTCCAGAGACGCTGGCAACATTGAGCACACAATACACAGATCGAGAACCGTGGAAAATCAATCAAAAATTGAGTCCGGAGACGCTGGCAACATTGAGCACACACGACACAGATCGAGAACCGTGGGACAGTTAAAAATTGACAGTCCAGAGACGCTGGCAACATTGAGCACACAAGACACAGATCGAAAACAAACAAAGCACAAAAACACAACACAACACAGAAAACTACAAAGATTAGTACCACGGAGCCCACAAAAAACCAAGGTCAACCCAGCTGCTCGCGAAAGATAAGCAGTTCCTGTTTTGTTATAAGACACCCTCCGGGTTACTTATATACTAGTATATATATTTAAGTCCGATAAAAGATCCATTGTCATTTGAAATATGGATATTCCGTGACGGTCAACCAGATGGTGATGACGACCGTATGTTGCGATAACATCAACCTAGGAGCAAGGTAACCTTGTGTCAGCTGCATTTGCGTCAGCATTGGGCGCTCTGTCCAGAACATCACTGTACTGGGTACAAGCTCTAGAATAACATATGTGTTGTGAAATGTAAACTCCGTACGATGGTGATGCTGGATTATTGCTACTACTGTATGTTCTTCATGGAATGGTCGCATCCGCTGACAACAGGTGATTAATTTTTCTATTGTCTGTACTGTTCATTTTCAGCATTGGTGATAGCTCAGTGCTTCAAGATTTGACAGTGTTTTATGTTTGCCTTGTCTTTTCGTAGTTATTTGCATAGTTTCATAGTGTGTTTTTGAACGTGGCTTTGTTTGTGTTTTCCAGTTCTAATGATAAGGATTCGAATTCAGCTTTTAAAAGTTAAGGTCTCGGAGTTAAAGCATACTAAAGCAGGTTTTGGCGAAATCCCATGACAAAAAACAATGGTGCAAATTAGGGTTTCGTGTGACGAGTGATTTTGAAGAAAATTGTGTAATTGTCAAAACAAGATATGTTGAGAGCAATTATGTAAATTGATATTAGTAATAACTTGATTTGTCGTGTGTACTAAATTATGAATCTACTTTTTTACTACTATTACTGGATCGGTACCTCTGCTTGTGTATTAGTAGTCCCCGAGGAAATCATCCGCCCATTAGTTGGTGCTTCAGCAATGACATTGTTTATTAGATATATTTGTTTGGAATTAATAGTTCCTAAACGATGTAATTGGTAGGAAGGGTACAAGGGTAACGTTAACCGATTTTGGCCATCTTATTTAGCCTCTTTGGCTTACTCGCATCTAAAGACTTTTTAGGTAATTTGATTTTCCAATCTTTTACTTATGAGCGTTCCAGAAACGCGTCATGTTCACTAAGAAAAGCTTGCAGACACCAAATGGTAATCAGCAGCTGGAAATAGAAGAATGACAGATAATACAATGGTCAAAAGTACAAACAATGGTCAAAAGTACAAACAATGGTCAAAAGTACAAACAATGGTCAAAAGTAAAAACAATGGTCAAAAGTACAAACAATGGTCAAAAGTACAAACAATGGTCAAAAGTAAAAACAATGGTCAAAAGGACAAACAATGGTCAAAAGTACAAACAATGGTCAACAAAACACCACACACAAAACTAAAGATCGAGTAACACGAACCCCACTAAAAACCAGGGGTAAACTCGAGGTGTTCCGGAAAGGTAGGCAGTTCCTGCTCCAATAGTGGAACCTGTCATGTATATCCACGATTTTATTGATACAAAATAAACTTTAGAGAAATTAAGTGTCAATAGTATGCTGTTATAAGTCAATTTTTCATAAAATCCGAACTATCACATTCCTATAACCATATAGAAGAGTTTGAAGATACCAAATGGTATGTTCTATCTCCCTATTTAGTTAGGGGCAGTCGTGTTCGTGATCTTTGATGTATTGTTGGGGGGGGGGTCCTTCAAAATATACCAGCTTGTTCCGCCAATATATCCCAGAAATATCGTTTTTGTCCGTTTCTACTTTTGCTCATAATTAATAATACATTGCCTACATACAGATTGTACGTCAAAATATATTTAGATTGCATAACAATTTGAACCGCATCAGTGGCGTAATGGGTTGTGTGCTCGCCTCGTGTGCGGTAGATCGTGGGTTCGAGCCCCGGTCGGGTCAAACCAAAGACTAAAATTGGAATTTGTTGCTTCTCCGTTAAGCACGCAGCATTAAAGAGAAAGAGCAAATACTGGTTGTCTCGGAATCAGAATAATGTGTCCGAATGGAGCGACATGTCTACCCGTGGACTGTTGTTTCAGTGAGCTAGCACTATAAAAATATTCAAATCAGCGTGTTAGTCTAGTACAAAGTGGACCTCATCATCATCTCATTGCAAATTAACTTGTTCTCTCTGACATATCTGAAAAATTGCTGAATTGGCGTTAAACAACAATCACTCACTCACTCATAACAATTTGAAGAACCAGTCAAAACGTTTTGTTTTCAATCCATTAAAAGCATGTGAAACCATCTGTCACTTATAACACAAAAGTATGAAAAAGAAACAAATGCAAGTTACAAACTTTTAAAAAAAAGTCTGAATACCAACGATCTTTATGCTGATGACACCGTGCTACTATCTGAATCTGCAGAGTGACTACAGCGAGCACTCGCATGTTTTGAAGAATATTGTGACATTTGGAAGCTTAAAATAAACACAAGTAAAACCAAGATAGTTATTTTTAGTAAAAATAAAGTTAAAAATAATTATGGTTTTAAGATTTATTACAAAATTATAGATATTCAAGATTCATATTCATACCTGGGAATTGTTTTTAATCATAATGGAAACTTCTGTACTGCAAGAAAAAAACTATTAGAACAAGCACAAAAATCGATGTATGCCCTATATAAAAAGATTAAGAATATTAGTATTCCAGTAGATCTACAGTTGAAGCTTTTTGACTCATTAGTAGCACCAGTGTTATTATATGCATCGGAAATCTGGGGTTTCGAAAATAAAAATTCAATTGAGAAAGTGCAACTCCAATTCTGTAAAAGTATTCTTAAAGTTCGTAGTAGTACTCCAAACTTTTTAGTGTATGGAGAACTAGGACGATTTCCGCTGGAGACTATTGTGAAACAAAAAATGATTTTGTTTTGGAATAGTTTACTCACTGATTCCAATAAATTGTCTCATATTATGTATAAACTTATGTTAAAGGTACACGAGACTCGTCCCGTAAAGTTTAAATGGATATCGTATACGAAATCTATATTGGATGATTGTGGTTTAAGTTTTATTTGGAACGACCAGATCATACCTATAAGTAGATTATTATTAAAATCAATAGTTAGACAAAAATTGAATGATCAATTTATACAAAATTGGTCTTCACAAATAAATAATACTTCCAGAGGAAAATTTTATTCACTATTCAAAGAAGAGTTTCAACTTGAATCTTATTTATTAAAACTCAATACATGTGACAGAATACAGATTTCAAAACTAAGGTGTTCTAATTTTAAATTCCCAATAGAGACGGGTAGATGGTCAAGAGTGCCTAGAGAAGATAGAATTTGTAATCTCTGTAGAAATGGTTTGGGGGATGAATTTCACTATTTATTTACTTGTAATAACACAAATATAAAAAATCTTCGAGATAAATATATACCACAATATTATACAAAAAATCCCACTGAAAATAAAATGAAGGGAATGCTATCAATCTGTCATGTTCAATTATACAAAAAACTTTCTATATTTTTAAAACAAGTTAGTAGACTTCTGTAAATCTAAAATACTTACTTTTTGGGGTATTTTCTCTTAAAAACACGTAATGATTTGTAATTATAGGTACTGTTACTATTGTGAGTCAATTTACACGTGGATATCTACGTGAAAGGTCCACTCGACTATTATATGTAATGTAAATATTGATGGTCAATTTACCTGTATCGTCATTGTTATGTATATTGAATGTCTAATTGATTATTGTATGTATATTAATGTGTAAATTAACCTGTCTGCCATCAGTTATATGTATATGTTTCATGTTTACGTCCTCTTGTACACTTTAGTGTCTGAGGCATAATAAAGAATTTGAATTGAATTGAATTGTTACCTGATAATTGAAATTCATTAAACAAAAATAATGAAACAAAACAATGAAAATCATACTGCACCCGGTTTATCTTTTATTATAGATTTCATAATTAGTTCAAATATAAATATAATATCGAGATAAATAATTGCACCAATTAATATAATAAAACATGTTATGTTTTCCTCTAGAAATAAATATTAACAGTAAATAAAATAAAGTATAATTAATTAAGCTAATTGTTAATGCCCTTTTTATTAAAACATTTCGTTATTTAAAAAAAAAAAGGATAAAATACGCATCTGCAGTAGATGTTCATACTGCTCTAAATTTAAAACATCCACATTTTGGGTCATGGATATTAAACTCATTTCAATAAATATATGAGAATATAATTTGAAGACAAATAATTTGTTCGTTGGTTGTCAATTGCATATTGTATTTATATTTCTTCATACGTGTATCGTGAACCCTTAACGCATGGGAAGCATGACACCAAAGACTTGTTCTTTCTTGGACGTGGTTTGACATCGCTTGTGTCCCATTCGTAAACCTGTATTTGTGAAAACTTTGTTCCCCTCATGGCAACTACCAGTTTATTGTGATGTATACTAACGTTTGTCGGTTTTACGTCCATTCCGAATTCGTACGTATTACTTATCGGACACTTGATAAATTTACCTTCCGGTGAGAACATTTGAACCCGGAAATTGTTTGCATCAGCAACATATATGTTGTCTTGGTCATCAACACAAACGCCCATTGGATAAAATAATTCACCATTTTCAGATCCTTGGTTCCCTATGGCCAATACAATTGAGCCGTCGTTTTTATGCACCTTAATTCTGTGATTCCCACTGTCAGAAACTATAATGTTACCTTCATTGCTCATGCAGACGTAATACGGAAGTAGAAAATGGTTGAGCCCTCTACCACGTGACCCAAATTTGTAAGATGAGCGTTTCCTGTCATTGAAAATGTGAATATTATTTTGTTGTAAGCTGGTAACAATAATTTTATCTTGTCTTGTAACAGTTATTCCAAAAGGGTTATCGTACTCGTAAAAAGACCCAAATGAACCTATCAGTTGGCCATCAAATCCGTACTCCCGGATGTTGTTGGATCCAGAGCGACTGACGGATACTAGGATAGTACCTGCTCTCGTCAGAGCAACATCGCGTATAGAACAATCACAGATAAACTCGAACCGGTAGTCTCCTCTCAATGAATATACCAACACTTTATTTAAACTACAATCTGATATAACAATGTCGTCGGTCACCTTGGAGATAGTCAATCCAGAAACGTGAACCAACCCTTCTGATCCGGTACCAAATTTCCCAAACTGCCTTAACAACTTAGCATTTCTATTGTTGGTAAACACATGTTGTTTGTCTGACTGGAGTATTGGGGTTAGTTCAGTGTTGTTGGTACGTAAATTACCAGGGATGTCTTTCGGACTTATTGTTCCGTCGCTATATTCAACAGTTTCTTGTAAACTTTTAATGAAATAGTTGTCTGGAAATCCGCTTACGCCATTCTTTGGAACGTAGAATACCTGAAAATATACATACAATGTACAAAACAGACCACATACTCAAATTTCCTTAAAAAAAAAATATTTGAGTCCCCATATATGCCCTGCTTCTAGTTCGAGATTCCTCTGCCGTTCGACGACTATTTACATCTTGCTGTTGTCGTTGAACGTCAGAGCGCTTGTCATAATCAAAACAGCGGATTTTCCTCCTCATCTCAACTGTGGCTATCAGATTTTATTTTCTATCCAAAACCCTAATATAAATCGCTTCACCAATCATTTTTCTATTCATTCATAACAATCTTACCCTCAGAGAGTGGTGTTACACTCGATTACAGCATGTTTTTCCCTTACACCCGATGATTTGGTCATTTCACTGCCATTTTTTTAACGTGATCTCGCGATACTAACTAAAAGATGACAGCAACGCATTGCATGATGGGAGCTACTAAATGCAGCGCGCCAAATTAGCATACGTAAACAAACATACAAGACGATATAAAGCGTATTCTGCATGACAAACAGTTCCATCTACAGCTCAAATCAGAGTAGAAGGAAATAATACAAAATAAGTTGGATAGAAAAGATTCATTTGGCAGTGTTATCCACGGGCTTCGGAAAGAGCATGTGTTACGTTTCCCCCTATTTTGGACAAGGTCAGATCATATATGCAAATCATCTCCCATGATACTTTGCGGTAATCGTAGTTCTCTCGAAGTCACGTGACAAATATTCCAAAATGTCAGTGTTCAAAATGACGAAATCATATGGTCTGGGGGAAATTGTGCTGTAATGGAGTGTAACACCAATTTCTGAGGGTAAGAAGGTTATGAATGAATAGAAAAATGATTGGTGAAGCGATTTATATAAGGGTTTTGGATAGAAAATACAATCTGATAGCCACAAAACGTGGAAATGTGCCACAGTTGAGATGCGGAGGAAAATCCGCTGTTTCATTATGGAGAGCGCTCTGACGTCCCACGGCTACAGCAAGTTCTAAATAAGCCGTCGGACGGCAGAGGAATCTCGGATTACCATGCTCCCTAAGGATTGCAAATAGAATAATTATATTTTCGGACAACAGTGTTTCTGGATCTTCAATATGATATGATGTCCATGAAAATAAATAAAAGATGGTGAAATATCAGTATAACTGCAGTATAACTGATGGTCTAAAAATGAAGTTCTAACAGCTTTTAATTAGAAAACAGCAGATATGAAACCATAAATATGAACTATGTCACTGAGATTGAGATATGTCAGACAGAAAGTGTAATATTATACATACTAGATTAAGATACTAGTGTAGTTCACTAGGAGCAGATTTATTTTGAGCAAATATAATTAATGACACCAGTTGCCCCTGCGGATGCCCGTTAGAAGATACTATTCATTATTTATTAGAATGTCCCCTTTATATATGTATGCAAGAATGCAATTATTTATGAATATTACACGGTACTGTTATCTCAATTGAAACCTTGTTAAATGGCTCTGATAATTTAACAGATGAAAACAATTCAATAGTGTTTAGAAATGTACAAAAATATATACACCATACTAATAGATTTAGATGATATGAAATCATACTCTGTACTCATGATGATATACATTTGCACTCAATCCCCTTTCCCCCTTTTTCACACCACTTCTGCTTATCATTTATGTATACATTTATCATTTTCATATTTATGTGTATAACATTATTGTATGGAGCGGATGTACTAAGTTGAAATATAACTTGCTTCCAATCTAATTGTACATTTAAAAGACAATAAAATATGTTTAAACTAAAGTAGTGCAGCCGTACCAAAACATTTCAAATATGTATACAAGGAAAGATTAATTCAAATGGGAAATACAACATTTAATTGTGCAATAAAAGGAGACAGCAAAAATCTGGTTAAAGCACTAAGTATCAAACATTGAAATGATTTACTAACAGAAGGCTTAATTTGTCCTTTATTTAAACCACCCTTCTATCATCCATTATCATTTAAATCTATTGATACGATGCTTTGATTGTCATATGGGATTTTGTCAGTAACAATATAAAATAATTGAATTTAAGTGCTGTTATGCATCTGTGTGCATGCCAAGTTAACTAACAGCTAGAGACCATCAAAATGAAATTGATTGTGTTCTTTTATCTTACAATAAAATGGTATTTCAATTTTCATGTTTCTAATTGTAAAAGTATTACATTTATAATGGTACTGACTTCTCACACATCGTATTACATAAGAAAAGTTTCAAGATACCACAGGGTAAATCAGTAGCCGTCAATAGAAGTACGTGGACAATACAATGGTCAAGAAAAGGGACAAACGGACAAACAACGATCTACACAACACATTACCCAGAAAATAAGATCGATCAACAGAACACGAAACCCACTAAAATCCGTGGGTAAACTAAGGTGTTCCGGGTAAGCAGTTCCTGTTCCATATGTGACAATCGTCGTGTAAGATCGTCATGCATTCTTAAATATTGTCTAGAAAGGTCTTCTATTTCACTTGTTGGTATCTGCGGAACCGTAGCCCTTATGGTCCTTGGCCAGTTGTCTGATGTTTGCGGACCGCAGCTAACTTACTGGTTGAACGAGTGGGTGGGTGCTTGTTGTTAAGCGCCATGTGGGCACTTTGTCAGCTATATAATGGCGAGAACCATTTTTTTTTCTTGGAATGATGGTGATGTCTATTTTGTACTTGGCCAATACGCTGTTTTGAGTTTGGTAACTTAATTCTTTCTAACTTTGCTATCAAACAGTTCCTGATGCAATAGTGTTAAACCTTTAAGCGTATATAAATATTATGCTCATAAATACCAATAAATAAAGTTAACATTACAAAAACAAAACGATCAGATTTTTACACCCTTGTAAAAAATAATCTACGTCGAAGTCCCAAAGGTTGGCTTTATAATTAAAGAACAATAAATTCCTCCATAAATTGATGACTACAAACGACTCCCTTGTATGTTACTATATATAATAAAACTTTTCTGTGGCGTTAAATTCATTCTCCCATAGGAGAATGTTTTGTCTGACAATATCAAATCACACCAAGTTAAACAATTATGACAGAGGCACTGAATGTGCACGGCCTTCGTCGACAACATTGCAAAGACCGTCGACCTGTTGGGAATCAATGGCAATTCCATTGGGGGTAAATGTCATCATGGTAATGTTTAATTTACAAAGGTTTCACATGCAAACTTGCCTCCGACAGATTATTGCATCATATACCAAATATTTCAGTTTATATAGTGATTCCCATTTGGGTAACATTGACCAGCCAGGTTAATTATCATAGCATAATTTATAATGATTTACTTAACCTTCAAAGAGTGCACTGCCAGTAAGCAAATAGGTTAAAAAGAAAGTATGTTGTGGCCTTGTATAAAGTCTTGATGCAAGATTATCATTGTTTTAGATGCTTTTGCCATTGAACCTTCATAGTAAAATAGCACGTGTATAACTTAAAAAATGGTTATATTCTGCTTCTTATTATACACCAGTCCAATCTAATTAAAATTAGATCTCTCACTTTGCTCTTGTTTATTTATATTTCCCGCGTGGGAGATCTAACACAAGCCTGTAGACATCGCATTCTGGTGACCTAGGGTCACGCATGTGTAATGAGATGCAAAGGTAACGACCCTCAGAGCAACCATTCAAAATCGTTCTCTGATATCACACATAATAAGCACACATATATTTGATTTGTAATAAATACGCCTAGGCGTGAGAGGGCTTCTAAATGCCATTGATTTGTGCCGTAAATTATGAATTTTCACCTGAAGACGTCTTCTTGTCTCCGGAAATGTAAACAGTTGTCGGAA
>MJUT01025766.1:979756-992179 GCA_002080005.1 Gigantidas platifrons
ATGTAGTCATCAGTGTATTAGAGATGTAATGATGCAAAGAATGCAAGTCAGTAAAGGAATTTAAGAGAAAATTTTCTACCTTACGTATGGGACGTTTCAGATTGACTTTGATGTCTTGTCTTGTCTACATTAATTGGTGATAGTCAAAACCAAAGTTATTTATACTTAGGTACATGTACCTTGATACCATTCAAGTAAAAATTAAGATCTTATATTTCAAGTATGTACTTTTCATGGAAATATGGCTTACGTATAGGACAGCATGGGTTTCGGAAAATGTCTTTTCAAACTTTGAAGACTTGAATTAAAAAAATGATCAGAATTCTCTCCATTCTTTTTTGTCATAATTCTTCCTCACACTCTCAACAAAAGTTTAACTGTATATAATGTAGATAAATAAGAAGATGACTCCATATAATTCCTTGTTAATCTTGTGAATGACTATTTTGTTAAAAACGATTACATACCATCATATTTCGGTTAACATCTTCTCTGATAATGATATTATATTGAAGTGCTACATGTTATATACCAACAGAAACTAGAGAAAATTCTCTATAAACTGAAGCTGACTTTAACTTTGTTATTCCTGAGTTGAGAGAAAAATGTATTACACCTTTAAAAATGGGGAAAATATGAAGTGGCCGCTCGTAACAAGCATTTTTTGGCAAATTTTGGGTATGTATGAGCCTATATTTCCATAACCGTTCATAATAGACCATTGAAAGTTATCTATTGCTTAGACCCCATAATGCACCAAGTTTAAACATATCATTCATCTATTTTATATTGCAACATATCATTTGCTGATCAATTACACAATATCCTTTAAAAAGTGCAACCTTAGCTTGCAGTAGTCCTTTACAACTACATATGAAATCATATCACCACTACTGTTGTGAGTTCAAATCTGACGCATGGTGGGTGTACTTGATACAACATTATGGGATAAACTTTGGCAGTGACTTGCAGTGTGTCTGTGGTTTTCTCTTGGTACTCCAGTTTCCTCCACCATGATATAGCTGAAATACTGTTGCAAGTGGTGTTAAACACCATAACCCTAACACCTCACAGTGACGGGATAATTTTTTGCAATAAATATGTCAATCTCTTTACTATATGTATGTTTAAGCATACAAGCTGAAAAGAACCACAAAATAGTGACATATTTCATGATGTACTTGAACTTGTACACCAACTTTTCAGTAGTTGCTTTTGTTCATTTGAAAATCAGCTGCAATGATATGTTACAGCGCTTCCCCAATATCTTGACAGAACCTGATCATGATTAGTAAATTTGTCATTTTACTTATGGATGATGGTATTGATGGAGGAGGAATAAGTGTAAAGCATATAATCAACTATAGATTACTGACGATATTCAGCATTGTGCAAATAATGAAAGTCCAGGGGTATTTGATGGAGGGAGGGTTAATTGATTTTATTCTTGATGTTTTAATGCCACTTTCAGCAATATTTCAGCTATATCATGGCGACCAGTTTTAGTGGTGGAAGAAGCCGGAGAGAACCATGGGCAAGCAACTGTCAAATTTTATCACTTGCTGCTGCGAGTCAAGTGCACCCTTTTTTGTAATTTACAAAGCCAGGGGCGAACCCACGCCAAATTGCCTTATTGGTGATGGGATTGTTAGAATTGTTAGGTAGTCCAACTACCTAACTCATTGAGCCACCAAGACCCTCAAACGGGGGAGGGGGGATGCAAGTCCTATTGCATCTCAAAATTAGTATACCAGAAATACCAATTCAGGGAGTAGTTATTTGAAAATATCCTTTCCTTGGTAAACGATACTGGCTTATGTGAGACTCTCAATTCTCTCAAAGAAATAAAATGAATTGACGACAAAAATTTAACTAGTATTCATTAAAAAAAAATGATATTATGCACTTTATACTTAACAGGAGAATGGCTTCAGCATCAATATTACAGAGGCTTAATCAGAGAGCTAAAGAAGCAGAACATATGATTACAGAACTAAAAGGACAAATAGAAAATCTTAGACAAACAGCTGGTACTTTTGTTTTCTGATAAGAATATTTTTTTAGTGAATAATGGCAGAAAAATTATCACAGTAATCCCCTTCTTACTAGCTATGCCACCCTTCAGGGGCTTCTTCAATGAAAAGACGGTCTAATAAGATGGGTGGTATCTCTTGATTGATTAATTGGTGTTTAAAACCAACTTTAGCAGTATTTCAGCTATATCATGGTGTATGGTTTCACTTGAGAAGGGAAAATTCAATATTTTGCTATCTCAGTACATCAGAAATCTGGTCTTTTAAGATTTAAGAGGGGGACTATTGTATTGAATAATGGCTCCTGGCATTCAGTTAACTAAATAGTGTGTAGTTGTAGAGAATATTTTTGTGAAGTAAGATTTCTTTGTTTTATAAAAATAGACTATGAACTTATCTAAATAATAACATCCAATCAATATTTATCATATTTTCAGTTGAATAAAGGCTAATCTGTGATTTGCTTTTTCGATTCGTCCAAGAAAATACCCAGTAATCCAGATAATATTGATAAGCCCATCCTTTTTTTTTCTACATATGGAAGTTAAATACAAAACAATTTTCACTTTACTGATTATGGTCATTAAATGTGTATTGGTATTAGTAAATTTTTATGTACCCACCGATACGACTAGACGTCCAAGTTATTAAGTTTTACTGATGTCTGTCCATCATATTGTTTCTGTTCATTAACTAAAGTTCCCCTCAAAGCAAATTATTTGGACTTTTAAACCAAGATCAAGGACCATGAAAGGCAGGCTTTGAACATGAACACTTTTTCTGTTCTGGAATCTTGCTCGTTGAGTTGCTATACGATTGTTATACATTGGCTTTTTGAGAATAAAGATAAATATATATTTGCCAAAAAATACCAATATTTCATGTTAGTTCAATAACAAGTTCCCATTAAGCATATCTTTTGAAATGTATTAAACAATATTTTTGAACACCCATATCTTTTAAACAATAATGTGATCAAGTTTGTAAGTGACTTGCTGCAGGGCTCTGGTTTTCTCCTGGTATTCTGTTTTCCTCCACCAATAAAACTGACTGGCACGATATAGCTGAAATGTTGTTGAAAGTGGAATCAAACACCATAACCCTGTTACCCTTCAACCTTTTAAACAATATGGTATAAAAAGACATTAAAAAAATGTTGGGTTTTTTTTGTGTATTTATTATAAGTTATAGTGAGACTGTGAAGTAAAGAATATTTTCATTTTCCAGCAATTAGTATCAGTAAACCAGAGGAAGATAGACTGAGAAATGAAAATGAAGACCTGAAAAAAGAAATTGATAAATTAAAAGTACAACTGATACTGACTGAAATTCACAATGGCAGTAAGTACAAATCTGTGTTAGAGAAAGTTTGATGATACCAGAAGCCGTAAATTGAAGAAAGACAGACAATGCAATGGCCAAAAGAAAAAGGATGATTGGATAAACAGTGATCTATAAAACACTGCACAGAAAACTAAAGATTGAGCAACACAAATCCCACTGGGACTGGGAGTAATTTCAGGCTCTTTGGAAGGGTTAGTAGTTCCTGCTCCGCTAGAGATGCCCATCTTTTAAACATACTGTTAAATGACACCAACATCTTCTGACATGTAAATCATTCTGGACACCAGTATACGTAAATGAATACAAACATGTATAGAATCTTAAGTAAACACCTAACTGTAAAAATGATAATGCCTTGAAGCAGATTTAAAGGTTAACAGATGGTAATAGGGAAAAATAACTGAAAAAGACATGTGTTCATCTATTCTTCCTGAATTAGTAAAGTAATGATCAACTTGGAACCTATCAAAACTCCCAAAATAAAATAATTATCTATATACAGTCAAACCTGTGTATAAATACCACTGAAGGGGCCGTTGTGGTCGTATGGTAGTTGGATTTACAAGTACCTGTTGCAATTGATGTCTTAGGCTATCACAACTAAAGTTGTGAGTTTGAACCCCGTTCATGGCGAAGTGTACTCGATACAATATTAGTGATAATTTTTGTCAGTGACTTTTGAAAAGTCAGTGGTTTTCTCTGGGTACTCCAGTTTCCTCCGCCAATAAAACTGACCGCCACAATATAACTGAAATACTGTTGAAAGTGACGTTAAACACCATAATCCAAACCAATCAAAGGAACCTGAAAATATGGCATTTATAAGTAGTTGTCTTTTATATACAGGTTAAAATTATACGCACTATTCATTAATGGGGAAAATGAGACTGCCCTTCATAGACAGTGATTTGTTATATAGAGGTGCCCTTTAAGGTAGGTTTGATTGTATTATTTTATTTTTGATTTTTAGAAAGACAAATACCTATTCCACCTATGAAAGCTAGAGAAATGTCAGGATCAAATAAAGAAGAACCAAAGGTCAAGGTTGAACAGCAAGGAGGAGACGAAAAACAAAAACCGTCAAAAGGAGAGAAGAAAAAGGACAAAGCAAATACTTCAGAAGCAGGCAAGTTTCTCTGAACTTGGGTAAAATTTGTGTGCCTTGTCAGGGACATTAGCAGTAGTCCAGTAGCCTGGGACAAATAATAGTTAGGTTCAGGCTAGTGAATGTTGTATGTTACTTGTTCGATGGGACAAAAGAACAAAATAAATAAAAATGGTAAAATTTGTCCTATTCAATTAGGACAAGTATTTCCTGCTTTGGATAACTAAAACTTTGGACTTCTAGTCCGAATGGATAAGTTGGTAAAAAAGTTAATGTCAAGATTTGCTTGTTGAATTGTTATGGTGACATCGAGCTTGCTATGCAATCTTATATTTTTCAAGCTCATCTGGAAGGTTTGAGTCTTGATTTTCAGCCATTGTACACCTCAGTTTAGTTCAGTCAGACATTGGTGGTGTAATAGATAGCGTGTTTGCCACAAGTTCGGTAGGCGTTGGTTTCGAGCCCTGGTCGTGTCAAATTAAAGACTATGAAATTGGCATTTGTTGCTTCTCCACTAAGGGCTGTTCCATTTAAATATACCTGGGAGGGGGGATGCCACTTATTTCAGACCCCCCCCCACACACCAATAGAAAAATAACCCACCCAACATAAAAAAAATATGGTTTTACCCCCACAACCAACAGAAAAAAAAAAAAAAAATGTCACCCCCCCCCTCCTCCCAGGTAGACTTAAATGGAACAGCCCTAAGAATGCAGCACTAATGAGCATGAGCAAAGCCTCGAAATCAGCGACATGTCTACCTGCTGCCTGTTGTTTCAGTGAGCTAGCGCTATGAAGATCCAACAAGGCATGTTAGTCTAGTACAAAGTGGACATCATCATCATCTCATCAAAATGTAACTTGTTATTACCAAGATATAGCTGAAAAATTGCTCACCAGAAAGCAACAATCACTCTTTCAGTTCAACATGGTTTATGTGCTCTACTTGTACACTGAAATATTTTACGAGAAACTTGACTTTGATAAGTGCTTTATCCAAAAATTTCACTATTAAAACTAACCAACTAAGCATATTTTTTGTGTGATATTTGTTATTTTGTTTATTTTTTGTTTGTTTCACATAAAAAGACTTTATGTGTCTCTACTGAAACCACTGTGATAAATTAAACCAAGTCTGACATGGATATCTCTTCTGTCTCACAGGTCAATCCTCATCCAACATTGAGGAGTTACTAAAAATAGAAAATAAGTTATTGTGGTGTAATTTGGAAAACATAATAATTTATAATTTTCATTAAATTAATAAATTTAATCATAGTGATTTAATCATGGCTCCTTGTTATGCTACATGAAAATTTAGCTGTCATTGTTTTAGAAGTAGTCATAATTTTACAATAGAAATCTCCTTGACAATGACCTTTATTTTTCTATTTCCATGACAAGTACCTGCTATACAGTATTTTTCTTAAACTAATAAATTGTCTGAAGCTTGTTGAAAAGACTGATTATTGTTGTAATAATTCTAGACTTTTACGTTTTTAGAACCAAAAGCTAAGAAAGAAAAGAAGGCTGCAGCACCTGTGAATGAAAATTTAGACGTGTCCCGAGTTGATTTTCGTGTCGGAAAAATTGTTCAGGTAGAGAAACATCCAGACGCTGATAGTTTATATGTAGAACAAGTGGATGTTGGTGAAAGCAAAAATAGAACTGTTGTATCTGGTTTAGTCAAACATGTGACATTAGATCAGGTAAGATATTAAACTTAGATATTCAGACTCTCTGTGCAGGAAAATCATTTCAATTTCTCATTTAAGACTAAAATGATTGGGTGCTTCCTATTTTTATCCCCCCGCGATAGTGGTGAGGGGATATAGTAATAGCGGCCGTCTGTCCGTCCGTCACATTTTCTTGTTTACGCGATAACTTGAGTAAACATGATACATTTAAATAATTTTTTACATGTGACTTGTAATTATCATTATTTTGGATGGGTTCTAACATGGAAATATTTGAAGCAAGGGTTTTGGGGGAAAATCTTAGTTTTTGGTTGAAAAATCACCAATTTTGATAATTGTGTCTTGTTTACTCGATAACTTCAGTAAACATGGATAGATTTGAATAATTTTTTGCATGTGGCTTGCAAATATCATTATGTTGGATAGGTTTTTACATGGAAATATTTGAAGCAAGGGTTTTGGGGGGAAAATCTTAATTTTTGGTTGAAAAATCAACAATTTTGATAATTGTCTTGTTTGTGCGATAACTTTAGTAAACATGGATAGATTTGAATAATTTTTTGCATGTGGCTTGTAAGTATGTTATACATTTAGACTGAAAAAGGCTGCTTTCTATAAATATATAAAACTTAATATTATGCAAGTGCGGGGGGATACGTCATGCATTCATGCGCTAGGCGGTTCTTTTATTATCTTTGCTAGATATCATTTTCTCATCCCTTGGATAAAGTAGTCCGTTAATTTAGGTGAAAAAGATTTTTCTATCTTACCCCGGCTCCAGGGTAAGACAAGCTACACACCGTTTTTCCCGCAAAATTGTTTTCCATTGATGAATTAAATTGTCGATTTATAGTGTTTTGGCAATATTTTAAATGTATTTCAAAATAAAATACAATGTATTTTATAAATATATTATAAATGCTACTACAACAGTGATAAATGTCGGTAAACAAATTGTTTTTGACATTGGTCAAAGGGAGGAAATATTTTTTATTTACCTTAGCTACGTAACAAGGGAGAGCACTCTATATTTTCTCAACGTAAACAAATATCGACACGATAGAAAGAGATGAGAAAAAGAGGCAAACATTGTAAAAGGTGCAAGATTTTGTTATTGTAGAATCTATCACAAGTTTGTTAACTTTATTATTTTGAACCTCTTTAAAGTTGTAAAATGATAATCTTGTTTTATTTTATTANAATGTCACACTAAAAGTGTTACTCCTGACATTTTTTGATACATTTTTGGATGCTATTTTTTAGTGGTAGCAGATAATGCCATGAAATTTTGCAGCAGGGTTCTATGTACCAAAGTACATATTCTGATACAAAAAGATCCAATTTAAATCATCACATATTAGAATGGTCAATGATAAAAGAAATGGGGTCATTTTTTTTTAAACAGCCCATATGTCTTGTACCCACCTGTACAAGACGAGTCACACACACAGATTCCCGCAAAATTACTGTCTTCGCTTCCAAACTTCTCTACATTATTACAACCACTTAAGATAATTTAAAATGGTCTATGAACATCCATTTTATCAAAAGCTTCAATATAAATCCCGTCTGTATATTCACCCTTCTTCATGTGACATAGATAGATACAAGAACAACTTATTTCATCTTTTCTATAAATTACATTGTCTGATAAAAGTGCATAACTGTCATTCATACCCAATTTTTGTAGTAGTGAGAAATATAATCAAACACAATTGAAAAATACAAAATCAGCAATTCCCGACCACCATCAGGTTAGATTTCAATCGCAGAAAACTCTGTAGGCCTCCTTCTTGATGATTGAATTCTTACCATCGAGAGGCTTAGATATCTCAATCTTATACTTTTAGCAGTGTAAGATTCTATTAATCATTATGTGGAACAGACATCCAAGATAAATGCCACCACAGGCAAGATTTAGCATAGGACCCTTCTTCTTAGATAGCACTGAACTTTTAGAAAGTAGTCATTGTAAGAATGTTTCTCAGATGGTTCACTATTAAATCTGAGCTTTTGAAACCAATGTGAAATTCAAGGTGAACACCACTGAGGCTATTGGAACAGTGACAAGTACTTACAGATTTCAGCTGATAAAAAGTGTTGTATTTCTATAAATAAAATGTCTTTTGTGTTAAAAACACATCTGTTGAAGGGCACGTTATTTATTTACCTGTAAAATAAAATGATTCCTGCACAGTTTAGTGTTCTAATTTTCTTGGATGAGCGTTGTTAATTACACAACAGTGCTGGAGCTTCCCTTTATTAGACACAATCTAAATACAGTAGAACTTCACTGGCTCGAACTCGAAGGAACTGTCAAAATGTGTTTGAGCTATCGGTAGTTCGAGCCACCGAGGTCCCGTAATTTTAGAGAGAGAAAAACATCCAGTTCTGACCCGGGCAGTTTCATTACTCTATGATAACTGATGCAGAATAAAGTGGGCCTTTCTCGTAAAAAATATTTAATCCTTTAGACAGTTCTCAAAGAATACCTCTTTGGTATCTTCAAACATTCCTTAGAAACATTTTTTCACTTCGTTCGCGATCTATTTTCAAGCATTCCTTAGAAACATTTTTTCACTTCGTTCGCGATCTATTTTATAAACAGGAAATATGAGGTCGGGTATTAACAATTGGATCGATATCGGTATAATGCTGATATTTCAGATATATATTTTTAATGGCCAATTTTAAAATTTTAACCATTTCTTTTTTTCTTAATTTGAATTTGAAGAATATTTGTTTCTTTTGGTATTATATACACATAAAAACTCAGGTTAATCGGAATTTCAGAACGAGTACATTTCTTTTGTTTTTGGTATTTAGATGAACCTTGAGACCACGCAGTTTGATATAATTCGATCCCAGCAACTATAAAAAGAAAAATTTTAAAATTAAAATAACACTCAATAATAATAATTCATGTAATAACAATTTTAAATATTGTTTTAATCAACTTTATTACGATTGTAAACATTTGATTGTTTTAATTATTGTCGAGTGTAGGCTCCGCTTGTTGCAATCAGCGACACGGGTCTCGGGTTTAATAATTGTTCTTTATTAATCGTAATGAATTGTCAATAATCAAGCCACATCTGAATTTAATGACTAATTAACACAAATGATGACAAGTTTATCCCTCTACCTGTAATTGTTATGTAAACAAAAATCTGTTGGTAATCTGACATTTATCACTTCTTGCAGTAACATACATCTGTCAATTAAATTGCCATGTTCGAGTTTGGCATGGTAAAACTTAATTTTATTATTGACGGGACCATTTATTGAGTTAGACTGTTCGAGGTATCGGTGTTCGAACAAAAGGAGTTTTTTTTACTTAGACCAGATTTTCAAATCAGTTCGACCCATCCATGGTATTCGACCTATCCGAGTTCAAGGCACCAAGGTTTAACTGTACTTGTATTATTATATAAACAGATGCAGGATAAGGTTGCTGTGTTTATGTGTAATCTTAAGCCAGCAAAGATGAGAGGAATATTATCTGAAGCTATGATAATGTGTGCCAGTACACCAGAGAAAGTAGAGATTCTAGACGTACCACAAGGCTCCAATATAGGAGACAGAGTCTACGCTGAAGGTTACAGTGGTAAGAAGTTTACTTTTTAATCTTCATCAAATTATAAATGGAGTTTGTTCAAGTGAACCCTGTTTGACTGGTTATGATTTAGGGTTATAGTGTTTAATGCCACTTTCAACCATTTTTCAGTTACCCGATATATCGTGGCGGTCAATTTTATTGGTGGAGAAAACCACCGACCTGTCGCAAGTCACTAACAAAATTTATCACATAATGTTTATCAAGTATACCTTGCCTGAGCAGGATTTGAACTCACAACGTTAGTGATGACAGGCACAGTTTGCATAGGTAGGTATGAATCCAACTACCATATGATCATGACCACGACTGCCCCTGTATATGATTTAAATGGAGTTTAAGTGTCCACTATTTTCAACAGATGTTTCTATTACTAAATTAATCTTCTATCAATTAAACAGAACAAAGAGCTTTAAAAAAATATTACGAGTTCACGATTAATGCATCATAAAAAAGACTAGTGGGGAAATTGGATCCTAAAATAAAAGAATGCTGCACCAGATGGACAGTGTTTGATAGATATGTTTGATTACTTTACAATATGTCTTTTGTAATACGTGTATATATGCTATTTTCAAGAACTTGCCTATCAATAACTATCAATTAAGAGTTTGAAAGGAAAATTGAACTATTCATTGCAAACATCAACACACTACACGCTATTTCTATATTCTGACTTTAATATTTCATTGAATTCTGATTATGTCACAAGAATATACATGGTAAAGGAACCAAAAATACACAACTTGCTGGGTCATGTATGAGTTAGGGATTAGGGTTATAGTGTTTGATGCTACTTTCAGCAATATTTCAGTTATATTGTGGCGGTCTGTTTTATTGGTGGAGGAGACCTAATACCTGGAAAAAAAACCACTGATATGTCGCAATTCACTGACAAACTTTATCACATAATGTTGTATCAAGTACACCTCACCATTCATCATAAGCGGGATTCGAACTCACACCTTTAATGGTGATAGGCACTGATTGCACAGGTAGTTGTAAATCCAACTACCATATGATCACAACCATGACGACCCCTTTTCATATATGGAAGACAGACAATATCTTCAGGGTTCATACAGGTGCTTGAAATCCTTGAAAGTACTTGAAAACGCAAGTAGCAAAATCAAGGACTTGAAAGTACTTGAATTCCAATAAAGGTGCTTGAAAACCCTTGAAAACTACTTTTTCATTTGAACAATCTTATTCCTGCGAAATAAGTGCATGTTAACAGTCATTTTCGATCTCCAAGACATTGAATCGATGTCAACAACCTCAGTTACCCGTAATAAGTTACCCGTGGAAATATAAATAGAACTTCCCGTATCACTAAGCGCTATTTGTGGAAAATCGTGCTATTTCTATAAAACGGTGTTTTCCGGAATTTTACCACTCAAATCAAAAATATGCATTAATGTAATTCCATCTCCTGGCTTTATGCTTGTCGTTTTAATTGGTTTCCATGACGATTCATGGGTTTTCCTGAATGTATTTCTTAATGGGCATAACATCAAATGTTTCCACTTATGTTCTAAATTAAAAATTATGAAAATAAAAAATCATAACATGGCGTGATCAGCCGTTGATTGCCAGTGACCTTGGTCATTGCCAGTTCAAGATGCCGGGAAAATGTACAGGCATTTTCACTTGAAGAAAGGTAAGGTTAAACAAGGTTTTATATATGAAAATGCTCAGAAAAAGGTGCTTGAAAACTGTAATTTTGTCCTGGAAAGTGATTTTGCTCAACAAAAAAAGTGTATGAACCCTGTATCTTGTCCATTTAAAAACTATAATTTACAAGTCACTAATTGAATTTATTTTTAGGAACACCAGATGCCATGCTAAATCCTAAAAAGAAGGTTTGGGAAGCTGTGAAGCCTGATTTACGTGTGAATAAAAATAAAGTGGCAACGTACAAGGGAGCTGCATTAAAGATTGAAGGCAAGGGGGAGATAACTTCACCATCATTGGCCGATGTACAAATCCAGTAACTGGATATTTGGCTTAATACAAACAATGCATGTGATCCTATGTTATACTTGAACGTTTTGCAAAATTTAATTAAAATGTTTCAAATGCTTTATTTTGTGGAGTTTGTCGTCCCTTTTTTGTTATACCCCCACTCGACGAGAGTCGGGGGGTATATAGGGATCCTCATGTCCGTTCGTCCATCCGTCCATCACACTTTTGGTTTCCGGATGATAATTAAAGTACCGCTCAACCAAATCTTTTCAAACTTGAAAACAATGCTGTGGACCATTAAATACAAATTAAGTTCGATTACGGTGTATTTCACATTTACTGTTCCTGAGTTATGGCCCTTTTTCTCTTAGAAAATAGGGACTTTTTAGGTTTCCGGATGATATTTAAAGTATGGCTCAACCAAATATTTTCAAACTATAACACAATGCTGTGGACCATTAAATACAGGTTAAGTTCGATTACAGTGTATTTCACATTTACCGTTCCTGAGTTATGGCCCTTTTTGTCCCCCGCCTCTGCAAAAAGCGGAGCGGGGGATATGGAAATGCCGGGTGTCCGTCCGTCCATCTCTCCTGATATATTGTAAGTGCTCTCAGATTTTTATTTGTTGAGGATGCAACATTCCCCCCTCCCCCTCCCCCT
>MJUT01025766.1:1002083-1012313 GCA_002080005.1 Gigantidas platifrons
TTATCTCATAATATTCCTAAACGAAATAAACTGGCTGAAAAAATCTCACAGAAAAACCCAGACTATATGTTAAACTACTCATTGCCATGTAGCTGCAGTTAAAAAAAAATTGAGTTCATTTTGATTTGTAATAAAGCAGAAAATTACAACTAAAGAAATTTCTATTTTTAGTAACAGTAGCCATTTTGAATGGAGGGCGGGGCTGTCAGACACACTATTGAAAGGGGACCACCCAAGGATCATCCCAGTCAAATTTCCTTTAACTTGGTTCAGCAGTTTCAGAGGAGAAGATTTAAATGTGATCATTTACCAAAATATGCATAATTTCTTATCGGTATTAATCGGTTGAAAGAAAAATTTCACAGAAAAGCCCAGAATAAATGTTAATCTACTCATTGTCATGTAGCTGCAGTTAAAATTTGAGCTCATTTTGCTTTACAATAAAGCAGCAATGGACAATTGAAGAAATTTCTATTTTTAGTATCAACAGCTATCTTGAATGGAGGGCAGGGCTGTTGGACGCAATTTTGAAAGGGATTCACCAAAGGACCATCCCTGCCAGGTTTGGTGTAATTTGGTTCAGCGGCTTCAGAGGAAAAGATTAATTGAATCTAACACTGGTGACAGGTCAAGATCGAGAAGACTTTGGCCTATACAATACCGTTATATTTTGTAAAGCATATTTTATTTTAATCACATCTACAAACAATATTAACAAAAAATCACAAGCAGAGTTATAAATAACACTGGAAAATCTTGAAGCGACGATTACTTTTAGCGGATAACAGGGCGTGGTGTAGCTTGTCTTACACCGGGGTGTAAGACAGAAAAATATTTTCCCGTGAAAATTGAGAACTACTTTATCCTCTGTGTAAGAATTAAATGTGATCTTTTATCAAAATATGCCTAATTTGCATAATCGGTATAAATTGGCTGTAAGAAAAATTTCACAGAAAAACCCGGAATATATGTTAAACTACTCCTTGCCATGTAGCTGCAGTTAAAATTTGAGCTCATTTTGACTTATACTAAAGCAGCAATGGACAACTGAAGAAATTTCTATTTTTAGTAACAGCAGCCATCTTGAATGGAGGGCGGGACTGTCGAACATAATTTTGAAAGAGACTCTCCCAATGACCATCCCTGCCAGGTTTGGTTTAATTTGGTTCAGCGGTTTCAGAGGAAAAGATTTAAATGTGATCTTTTATCAAAATATGCCTAATTTGCATAATCGGTATAAATCAGCTGAAAGAAAAATTTCACAGAAAAACCCGGAATATATGTTAAACTACTCCTTGCCACGTAGCTGCAGTTAAAATTTTAGCTCATTTTGACTTATACTAAAGCAGCAATGGACAATTAAAATTTCATCCCCCCCTTTTTTCTATTTTTAGCTTGGTGGCCATCTTGATTGGAAATCGGGATCACCGGATACATTTTTGGAAGGGGGCCATCCAAGGACCATTCCATCAAAGTTTGGTCTAAATTGGCTCAGTGGTTTCTGAGGAGAAGATTAAAATGTGAAAAGCTAACGACGGACGAAACATGATGGCAAAAGCTCACATGGCCTTTGGCCAGGTGAGCTAAAAAGTAAAAAATGTCTCAGCCAATCAGAGGCCAGGGAAGTCATGTTGGATTTCAAATCGCTCTGAAAAGCAACGACACTTCTTGAGGAACCATAGAGGAACACATCTTGCAAGTCTGCTAACTTCACATGCAATTGTTTTTTGGTTTTTTTTAAAGTAGAAAATGTGTCAGCTAATCAGAAACCAGGGCAGCCATCCTGGATTTGAAATCGCTTTAAAAAGATACAACACTTTTTCAGAAACCCTAGAGGAACAATTGTGGTAGTATTAAGTTTGGTAACTGTGCATGCAGTGATTCTGAAGAAGAAGTTCAAAATGTGAAAAGTTTAGATAGATGACAGATACTCTTCCATCAGAAAAGCTTCCCCTCCGGCGAGATAAAAAGTGACCTTATAAAGAGTGGTGGCCTGTCTGGTGGAGGTGAATAAAGAAATCTGACCCGATAAGAGGGATGGCTTCTTGTGGGAGTGACCTTATTAGAGGGCAATTATTGTATTCCCAAATTGTCTAGTTGTACCGACACAAAATCCTCGATGGATCTATTGAACTTAGGAATAATGGTGTGTGTGTGTGTGTTTATGGTATTTAATACCACTTTCAACAATATTTCAGTTATATCGTGGCAGTCAGTTTTATTGGTGGAGGAAACCGGAGTACCCGGAGAAAACCACCGTCCTGCCACAAGTCATTGACAAACTTTGATCACATGATGGTGCATCGAGTACACCGCAGCATGTAGGAATAATGCTGACTGCAACTAATCAATTAGAAAATATATACGTGTTCTAGAATTTATCATGTCAAGGAATAATTTTCCCCATTTAATAGATTTATCCAAACTTCCTCTTCATGAAGGATGTACATCACGATTGATGTGATATACCAGATCACATTAAGGTACTTCCTATTTGGTAAATGAATGAACAAGATTATAATTACCATATACAAAAATTTATTTTAATAATGAAAATTGTGAATATCAAACAGAAAATATGTGTAGTACGTATACAAGAACACAATATATTTATATTATATACCACAAAGCAGGCAACTTATGAAAAACTTTAAAAACATGTGCAGTGACAGTATTCCATGGTCATGGATACCAAATTTATTGATTTGACAAAAATTCATAAATAAAACGATTCTGAAATTTGATTGAGAATTTTCAAAATTTTGGCATTTTATTATTATAAAAAATTTGTCCAAATAACGTTGAAATTAACAATTTGATATTACGACAAACTGCTTCCTATGGATATCGATACAGCTAAGGTACATTTACACTGTCAAATATTTCTTCAAATTCACTTAAGAATTTACATGAGCACATTTTTAAAACTCAAATTTGACAGTCTGAACATGTAGCAAATGTTTAAAACTCAAATTTGACAGTCTGAACATGTAGCAAATGTTTAAAACTCAAATTTGACAGTCTGAACATATAGCAAATGTTTAAAACTCAAATTTGACAGTCTGAACACGTAGCAAATGTTTAAAACTCAAACCTGACAGTCTGAACACCTAGTTCATGTTTAAAACTTTGACAGTCTGAACACGTAGCAAATGTTTAAAACTGAAGTCTGAACATGTCGTCATACATGTTTGATTTGTCCTTAAAACATTAGAAGGGAGTTTGATAGGTTCCAATTTGACCATCTAAACCCATTGCCTTCTAATTCATCACCAATAGCGAAAAGGTTTGCAGCATATTTGAAGGAAATATTAACACCATTAGCTCATTCTTTAAAAACCTAAATTGCCTGCTATATGGTATTAATCTCCATGGCACTATATAAAAAAAAGTATAAGTAATTGCTATACTTATTAAATGGTACAATGCATTCACATTCAGAATTACAAAGTAAATCAAATATTAATTAACATTATTCCATTGTTAATGGACAATAAAACTAATACACCTATATGATACCTATCAGTATTTTTTTTTTTTTTTTGTAATTTGTTTAATTTTTAAAAAGGTAGATATTATGAGCTGTAAATAAAGTTTGTTTTTCATAGGTAACTTTCATCAATATCAGATACATGGTGTCAGTCAGTACCTGGACGATACCAAAAACCTTCAATATAACCCACCATCAAACTGTATTATATAAAGTTGTATCAAGTACACCTTGCCATGGACAGAGGCAACAGGGTCAACACATTTTATACTCTAATTCAAGTCTGCAAAAGGGTGGGCATACGTTACTTTTCCCACGTTGTGTTGAAAAACTGATGATGAAAATGCATAAGAAAAATAACTTGCAATAAAAAAAAAATTTCCAAAAATGTAAATCCCTGGATGTTGGAACATGGAATGTATAAAAATACAAACATAAATAAACCCAATAAATTTAATGTAGCTATGGCAACATGATATTATAACCCAATACAACAGAAATCTATATTACACGATAAAAAATAACAAACATAGTTTATTATACTTAACACTATCCTTGTCACATAACTATCTGAACCTTTCAAAACATTTTACGTTCATACAAGTCCTAATCCTTTTCTCTCTTATAAGGGGCCAAAACTCTGATAAAAATATTTAGCATGACAAAAATCAATATGCTTATCTATATATAGAGAAAGTAAAATAAAATCTTACTTCATGTGACTTGTGATCACAAGAAAATTACAAAACAGACAAAAATATCACTTTTGTCTATACATGTACATTTTGTACAACCAAAATATAACAAATCCAAAATATCTGTTAATTAATTAGACTGGTTCCCTGCTTGTAACGAAAGAGTGCCCATATGTATGTAAAGACAGGTAGGGAGCAATGCCATTAAGTATGGACTCATACTTAACACTAAGCATAATGTCTGTGCAGTGTCTTCCGATGTGACCAATTTTTCTAAGTTCCCTTGTTCCATTATTATTTTTGACGTGCAATTACATGCTAGGAAAAAGACCCATCGATGACATCATAATTTCTAAATATAGTACATCAATTTTCAAATACAAAGATGGCACTAGACCCTACCTTACTTGAAATAGGAATACTCATGATGCATAAAAACATCTAGTCAGTGAACCCGTCTAGTTAATTAATATTTCAAGACAGTAGCTCTACTTCTTAAGAAAGGGTTACAAAGATTAATATTACATAAAAACATGTATAAATGATACAATACATCATAACAAACAAAATTTAGCAATACTTAGTATTGTGAGTATGATAGAAATAAAGCTTTATAAATAAATTGTAATATACAGTCTCATATTATGCAAAATTATATTTACAACTTGAGCTTAAATTATAAGAAAAAATATATCCAAATTTATTTTGAAAAAATCAAGGGAAAAAAATTGGAGAAGGGTTTTAGATTCAATAATTTATATATGTATGCTTTTAAAATCTGATAAAAAAAAATTGAATACGTAATCTGATTCAAAAACAAAAATTTCTTTTTACTGATCTCCCTTGTGGTACAAAATATTTTTAACAACAAAAATTTGAAATTTAATTCCAAGATTTTTAAATACAAAAATTTGTAATTTGATTCCAATATTTTTAACAACCAAATTTTGAAATTGAACTACATTATTTTTAACAACAAAAATTTGTAATTGAATTACATTATTCTTAACAACAAAAATTTGTAATTTGATTCCAATATTTTTAACAACAAAAATTTGAAATTGAAATTCCAATCTGACCAAAATATAAAAAATATAAAAAAAAAGAACATAGTAGTTTTAAGAATATTAATCTAGTGTCAAAAATCAATAACAAAACTGACAGAAAACAATTTTGAATTTGGATTACAAACACATATTTGTCATATAATAACAAATCTAGTCAGAAAATATACATAAATATCACAAGTCAATATCTGGGACAAGCTGATTGAAATCATTTTGATCAGTCAGAAAATGATTATTTCATATGATTATCTTGCATTTTTTTCAGCCAGTTCATCATTCAAATATACTAGTTTGTTTGAACTAGACTTGTGTTGTTTTTTTTGTTTTTTTTTTTGGAATTTCTGATATTTTTGGGGGTGGGTTGACTTAAAACAAACCACATTTTTTTATTGATTTGTTTCCATATATCATTAATTTAATAGAAACATGAGATACTACTGTTAGATAAATGCATTGGGGGTCATTGGAACACCTGGGTTTAATTAACATTTTGTTAGTTTATCAAAAGTTGTCTTTCCTTGAAAAGCTGTTCCTTCCTGCTCAAATCAAAATCTGAAATGATACAGATGAAATAATTGTGTACACATGGAACATAATAGTAATCATTATTTCTACAATTTCTCAGCTGATATTTGAAAAGAGAAAAATGTTATTATATTTTTGTTTGGTTACCATTCTTTCCTTTTTTCAATGTATTTTTGTGTGGATTTCCAGGATTTAGTTCATAAATATCTCATAAAACAAAATTAGAGGCTCAGTGGGCAGAGCCTGTGTTGAGCCTGTGTCACTCACTTTTCATTCTGCTTTGAGGAAACTTAATACAGAACCTTCCATATATGTAGATGCTTCCTACCAAGTTTCGGTTCATATGGTTAAGCAGTTTCATAGGAGAAGATTTTTTAGAAATCGACCAATCAGAAACAAGAATTGCATGTGGTGGCCATGTTTGGGGACGAAATGAGCAATCTTCATAGAGGACATTCCATAGACGCTTCCTAACAAGTTTCGGTGATAGCCATGTTTGTTAACCGATCAGGACGAAATGAGCAATCTTCATAGAGGACATTCCATAGATGATTCCTACCAAGTTTCGGTGGTAGCCATGTTTGTTAACCAATCGAGACGAAATGAGCAATCTTCATAGGGGACATTCCATCGTTGCTTCCTACCAAGTTTCGGTTCATTTGGGTAAGCGGTTTCAGAGGAGAAGATATTTTAAAATCGGTCAATCAGAAACAAGAGTTGCCTAAGGCGACCCTGTTTGGAAATATGGATCATAACAAAATGTGCACTCTTTAGAGAGGACCTCCATAGATACTTCCTACTAAGCTTCAGTTCATTTGGCTAAGGGTTTACAGAGGAGAAGATTAAAATGTGAAAAGTAAACGGATGACAGACAACAGACACCAAGTGATGGCAAAAGTTCATATTGCCTTTGGCAAGGTTTGCTAAAAGGAATATTAAAATGTGAATACCTACTTGTAATGTATAGAATAAACATGTTACACTATATCAGCATTAGTTAATTTCTAAGGGAGATAATGGCAAGAGTTATCTTTCTTTTAACAGTTTAGACAAGAGTTATCTGTCTTTTAACAGAGGAGAAGATTTTTTAGAAATCAACAAATCAGAAAAAAAGAATTGCCTGTGGTGGCCATGTTTGTTAAACGATTGGAACAAAATGAGCAATCTTTATAGAGGACCTTCCATAGATGCTTCCTACCAAGTTTCGGTTCATTTGTCCAAGCGGTTTCAGAGGAGAAGATTTTTTTTAAATCGGCCAATCAGAAACAGGAAGTGCTTGTGGCTGCCATGTTTGTTAATGGATCGGGACACAATGTGCAACCTTTAGAGAGGACCTTTAAAATGTGAAAAGTTAACAGACGACGGACGATTGACGCCAAGCGATGGCAAAAGCTCACATTGCCTTTGACAAGGTGAGCTAACAAAATCCCTAACCGGCTACAAATTCACGAATATTCCAGATAATCTATCTTATCTGAAATTTAATCTGACCCTGGAGTCACATATACCTCATGCTCCTCCAACATCATTCTAAAGAGTTGAGTGAGTGAATAATTGTTGTTCAACACCAAAATGAACTAGCTCACCGAAACAACAGTCAGCGGGTAGACATGGCGCTAAAATCAGACACATTATCCTGATTCCAAGCAAGCCAAGTCTTTGTTCTTACTCCTTACCAGAGAAGCAGCAAATATCAATTTCATAGTCTGCTTTAACCAACTTTGGGCTTAAACCCATAATATACCACACATCTACAAACGACTTAACTGTTAGTGTGCAACGGGTACGACAGAACCAGTGGCTTGTGTCTTAACTGATTAACTGACAGAACCAGTGGCTTGTGTCTTATCTGATTAACTGACAGAACCAGTGGCTTGTGTCTTATCTGATTAACTGACAGAACCAGCGGCTTGAGACTTATCTGATTAACTGACAGAACCAGTGGCTTGTGTCTTAACTGATTAACTAAGTATTTTTACATTAAGATCACCATTTTTTTCCATACCTTATTTAGTATGTTATAGAGGCATAGACATCCAGACAAACGGCTTGTTTTCCTCCAGTAAAGGCAGCTGCATTAATATGGTAGTCACCTTCAGGTAGTAAAGCTGCATCAACCTCAAAAGAAGCTGAAGGAAGATTGTAATTATTCTGGAAAAAAGAGGTAAAAATAATGTTTTAAAACTTTTTAAATAAAAGTTTTCACCAATTAAAAAATAAAATTTCAACTATTTGGTACAAATTATGATCTAATATAAAATTTAACATTATCTTTGTGTTTTTTTTTACAGTGAAACCTGTCTAAACTGAACCCTGAATAACGCAGAATCCTGTATAAACCTGTCTAAACTTAACCCTGAATAACGCAGAATCCTGTATAAACCTGTCTAAACTGAACCCTGAATAAAGCAGAATCCTGTATAAACCTGTCTAAACTGAACCCTGAATAATGCAGAATCCTGTATAAACCTGTCTAAACTGAACCCTGAATAAAGCAGAATTCTGTATAAACCAGTCTAAACTGAACCCTGAATAAAACAGAATCCTGTATAAACCTGTCTAAACTTAACCCTGAATAACGCAGAATCCTGTATAAACCAGTCTAAACTGAACCCTGAATAAAGCAGAATCCTGTATAAACCTGTCTAAACTGAACCCTGAATAACGCAGAATCCTGTATAAACCAGTCTAAACTGAACCCTGAATAAAACAGAATCCTGTATAAACCAGTCTAAACTGAACCCTGAATAAAACAGAATCCTGTATAAACCGAACAATGGTCCCAAGAAGGTTCAGTTTAGTCAATGTAGTAATATCAAACATAACATACAGTAACTATACAACTATATTTATATATAATGAATCTATTTGCTGTCATTTTAACACAATTTAAATTCAATTGGCCTAAACCAACATTTTGCCATCATTTTAACACAATTTAAATTCAATTGGCCTAAACCAACATTTTGCTGTCATTTTAACACAATTTAAATTCAATTGGTCTAAACCAACATTTTGCTGTCATTTTAACACATTTTAAATTCAATTGGCCTAAACCAACATAACAAGAATAAGATACAGTACTATTGAAACAAAAGAAGCGACACCTATTGGATGTAACAGGTTTCTTTTCCTGCATGAGTATCCAGTCAATGAAGTTTTTGACTGCTCAAATAGAACCAGTGCAGGATAAAACAGGATACCAGTAACATGACAAATTGTCAATGTGTAGCAAATAATTCCAATCTGTGATTTGAAACGTTGCCTTTGTTTACTTTCAAGTGCCTTTTTATGTTTCATTAATACAATGTAAATGTATAAAAACAACAGTTGGTAAATTAAATTGAGACTCATTTCATTAACATCATGGGGAAAGATCTTATCTTAATAAAACAGTCTATAATTACATTATATCAGAGTATAGAAAAATACTGTTAGGGTTTTACTCTAGACAAGGCACATAACCCTTCATTTTGTTTTATGGATAAATGCAATGTAAAGAAATCATTGACAAATATATATGATAAACAAATGCATGACTACATATATTACTATTTTTCTTAGTTTCATAATTTAAATATATATTATACGATGGCAACCATGTTTAATGTTTGAGAAATAAAGAGTCCCCAAAGAAAATCACTAACCATTATAATAATACACTAACATTTAAGTACCAAGTACAGGGCTTTCAAAATTTTTCAAGTTTACCACTATTTAAAGGCGATACATTTTCTTAAAATTTTAGCATATTTCCTAAATATCTTGTACAGCATTCTTTGAAATTAGGAGGTACCAATTAGCATTTTAAGTGGGTAACAGTACCTGGTACCAGCCCTTACTGAAAGGCCTGTCACAGGAGTTGTTAGTTGGTTACATCTCACTTCATGTATTGAAATGAAATGTCAGACATTATATTACAAACCTTTACAAAAGGACACTGACAAGGGATGCCATATTGCACCAAAGGGTCTGGACAGGTGACACCTGCCAACAAATCGCACACATTTGCATATGTGCACGATCCAACGTTTGCTATACATGGCAACTTTATATAAGTCGATCCAGATTTCTTTTCAAATATGACTTTAAACTGAAATTAAAAAAAAAATAGTGACTTTTACATAATCATCACCAATAAAATAAATAATCAAGATCAGTACAGTCAAACCAGTCTTAAAGGGAACCTTTATATAACAAATCAATGTCTATAAATAATAATAAAAGGCCGTTGGCCACGGGTCCCCCGACGCCAAGGTTATATCGTAAGATTAAATTTTGAAACTACTGTAAACTAGAGGGTCAGGTGAGCCTGTATCACTCGTAATTCTGAAAGGGGACCATCCAAGGACCATTTTGAAGTAAAAAAAGGGGAGTAACTCTGGTTAGATTTGTCGAAAAATCATCATTATCGAACTTGACCTAGATATTCATGAGATACACTTACATACCA
>MJUT01025766.1:1018471-1029098 GCA_002080005.1 Gigantidas platifrons
GCCCTGGCAGCCATGTTGGATTTCCGATCAGTGCCAAAAACAAAAATCTTGTATATGACCATCTAATGAACATTTCTGCCAAGATTGGTTCAAATCTGTTGCGTGGTTTCAGAAAAAAAGATGAAAATGTGAAATTCCCATAGGGTCCAATGTTAAACTAAGTCGAGTTATGGCGGTCATCTTGGATATGCGATCGGTACAAAAATAACAAATTTAGTAGAGGACCATCCAGTCATCATTTCTGTAATGCTACAATTCCATCGGCTAAGTAGTTTCTGACAAGAAGATTTTCAAAGTTTCAACCAATCAGAACACATTATTGGCCCTGGCGGCCATGTTGGATTTCCGATCTGCACCAAAATAACAAATTTAGTAGAGGACCTCCCAATGAACATTTCTGCCAAATTTGGTCCAAATCAGTTCAGTGGTTTCAAAGAAGAAGAAGAAAGTATGAAAAGTTTACAGACGCGGACGACGACGACAATGAGGACGACGCACGCAAAGTGATGACAAAAGCTCACATGATCCTTTGGGTCAGGTGAGCTAAAAATGATGATAATTCACACATGAGTTAATACTCGTACATGTACATGAACTACTGCTTTGCTGGACTATTTTGGGTTTATATTTGATATTTACATTTACAATGCAAGAATAATTCAACTAAAATTCTCTTAAATTTTGCGAACAAACTTTAGCAATGATATACTATATACATGTAGAGAAGAGAAAATTATACTTGAAAGATCACATCTTATTATGGGCATGTACATGTAGCAATAAAACCATGCAATACAGTTAATTAAAATTACGTAAAATAAATTTTAAATTGAAATCATCCTAACCTACATATACCCTTCCAAAATCTTCCATTACTTACTATTAGTTTTCTGATTTGTTCTTGTTCATAAAGAAAGCAAGTTCAAGAAAAAGAATGTTTTTTAGACTTAAGCTGCTTAAGCATCAGCCCCCCTCCCCCTATCTGTATGTCTGTTAATAAAACTTTCATCAATATGTCCATAATATCATTGTGGTCAGTTTTAATTACTGATGGCAGAGACTAACTTTTTAGTCATCATGGTCATGAGAATGCAGCAACAACATTAAAAGAATAATAAAATAAAATTATCACATTAACAGCCACATCAGCACCTCACAAATATAAAACAAAACTAAAATAATGGACTGAATTTCCTTAAGCTTTCTAATTCATATATTTCACCTCAAATTCAAACTGACTTATTTCACAATTAATTATTTTTATAACTCCATAAAAGTTGTGAAGGTTAAGAGCATTCAAGCTTTTATTGGATTCCAGTACTGACAGATTATAGGAAACAACTTTGGATATATACACGCAAAAGACGATTCATGTCAACTTTTGTTGAAATTGGTCCAGTGATTTCAAAGGAGAAGACTTTTTAAATATTGATGATGGAAGGACAGACAATGGCAATAACTCACACAGACCTTTGGGGTCAGGTGAGTTGAAGACACTTTCAACTGCCAGTCACTTCAATGTGTAAATATTGATAACTCTAAAGTACAGGGGTGAAGTACCTTTTTAGAACTTGATGGGTTTGTCAATATAATACATTATTGAATTACCTCCCTTTAATAAAATCTAAGGGAGCAATTAATTTAATGTTATTTACCTGTAAGGGAGAGCTTAATGTTGTGTTAAGTGTAAATGCAGCAGAGATTGTAATAACACCAGGGAATGACAAAGGATCAGGGGTCAAAGCTAACTTTGTTATTTGTCCAGCAGTTCCACCACAATCTTTATAGCTAAATCCATTTATGCTCGGTGTACGTTTTCCTTGGTTCTACAAATATACAAAAATATATGGTAAAAAGTGCTACTTGCATTGGTAATTGTGTAATTTTATAATTATCATATGTAAGACAAAAGGTCAATGGAAAAATTTATTTTTAAATATTCAACACAAACAAACCATCTTAGTTTTAATAAAATTAATAAATTTGCCCAGACCAAAATCTAGGGGTCATGGGCAACTGGGCCCCTGTTAATTTCTGTCCCTGGTACTTAATTTTCGCTTTATTCAATGGTAGTCTTAATCAGTTAAAAAAATGATTTCAGGGTAAATTTCCATAAATCAATACTTTTATTCTAGTATAACTATCTCCTCTAATCCCTTTTGGGATTCGAAGCCAGAGTTGCTTTCTGATATTTTGTGATCGCTTTTTCCAAGAATTACTCTAGTCTGGTACTCGTGACCCCTCAGATTTTTTTGTTGAGAACAAGAACAAAATCCAAGGGGTCACGAGTACCAGACTAGAGTAATTCTTAGAAAAAGCGATCACGTGACATACTGTCAAAACAAGACAAAATGGCGAAATTCAATGCATCTGAAGCGGTGCCTGGGAATGATGAGCTGTATCTGGCGCCATAGGTAGGTGATCATGATTCTATCTACATTGTACATATTTATGCAGCAAAATATGTCTACTTTTGAATAATCCAGCATCGGTTGGCACGACATTGAGGAGCAGGCGTAATTCACGCCGGTTCGAGGCGCGGGTACCTGAAAAAATTTTCCCGAATAGAACTATGCATGGTTGATAAGAGATTCGGAGGCAGGCAATATCAGAAAGCAACTCTGGCTTCGAATCCCAAAAGGGATTACTATCTCCTCTACTCTAGTGAATAGTCCGAGATTCCTCTGCCTTTCGACGACTATTTACATCTTGCTGTTGTCGTTGAACGTCAGAGCGCTTGCCATAAGCAAAACAGCAGATTTTCCTCCGCATCTCAACTGTGGCACATTTTGTGGCTATCAGATTTTATTTTCTATCCAAAACCTTAATATAAATCGCTTCACCAATCATTTTTCTATTCATTCATAACCATCTTACCCTCAGAGAGTGGTGTTACACTCGATTACAGCATGTTTTTTCCTTACACCCGATGATTTGGTCATTTCACTGCCATTTTTTTAACGTGATCTCGCGATACTAACTAAAAGATGACAGCAACGCATTGCATGATGGGAACTACTAAATGCAGCGTGCCAAATTAGCATACGTAAACAAACATACAAGACGATATAAAGCGTATTCTGCAGGACAAACAGTTCCATCTACAGCTCAAATCAGAACAGAAGGAAATAATACAAAATATGTTGGATAGAAAAGATTCATTTTGCAGTGTTATCCACCGGCTTCGGAAAGAGCATGTGTTACGTTTCCCCCTATTTTGGACAAGGTCAGATCATATATGGAAATCATCTCCCATGATACATTGTGGTAATCGTAGTTCTCTCGAAGTCACGTGACAAATATTCCAAAATGTCAGTGTTCAAAATGACGAAATCATATGCAGGGTTTTCATTATGATTTTAAGTAGCCGATGGAAATTGACATGTTACCGATTAGATTTGATATGGAAAGGCCTTTAGATCCTAAAAAGAGTGAAAAAATAAATTTTTCACTTGTAATTTTAAAAAAGTTACCGATGCAAAATGTGAAATTAACTGATGATCTTCATCGGCAATCCTTTGAAAATGACAACCCTGCATATGGTCTGGGGAAATCGTGCTGTAATGGAGTGTAACACCAATTTCTGAGGGTAAGATGGTTATGAATGAATAGAAAAATGATTGGTGAAGCGATTTACATGTACATTTGTATAAGGGTTTCGGATAGAAAATAAAATCTGATAGCCACAAAACGTGGAAATGTGCCACAGTTGAGATGCGGAGGAAAATCCGCTGTTTTCATTATGGAGAGCGCTCTGACGTCCCACGGCTACAGCAAGTTCTAAATAAGCCGTCGGACGGCAAAGGAATCTCGAACTATCTAGTGTAGTGAATATCTACTCGCTTTCAAAATTATCAATAACTTTCATGTACTTATATCAGGGATGCAAATTAACGGTCGCCCAGTCGCCCACGGCGAGTAAAATTTCAGCTGGGCGATCAAATATGACTTTGCGGTCGCCCAGTTGGCGATTGAAATTTATTCATCACTCCAAGTTTCCACTGCCAATGGAATTTCTAGAACGGCATTAAATTCCGTTTTCAGTTTTAATAAAATATCAGACAGACTTGAAATTTGTTTATTTATTCTGTCAGAAGGGCACATTCCTATTTTTATTAATCAGAACTTCTTAGTTATACATGTACGTATTGTAAGCATCCTTTTATTAGGAACGAGCACCTCCAATACGTTGAGCCTTAAAACTGAAATATATTACTGAACACAGAAATAAGTTGACTTCCACACTCCAAAAGTATCAAAGATTGTTTGTATTTAATTAAATTTGTTTTGAGATGCTTATATATTGAAGATGACAACAGATTCATGTTCTAACTGAAATTAAAAAATGTAGGTAAACCAGATATTGACATTGATATAAAATATTCGGAACGGGATCGGACAGTCAGATACGGATTGTCGGCCATATCTGCTATCTTTTTAGATAACAAAAAAACATTTAATTGAAAAAATTATTTACATGAAAATTGATTGATACTTGTAATCCATACTAAGGTGAATAACTTGTCTATTGCAATTGTACATTTTAGTTTATTTTCAATTGATATCCTAAAATTTTCCAAAAGAATAGATGTGTATTGGATACTTTTATACAGTTAATTTTATACCATACTATAGAATATATTTCAAATTTATAAACCTATGAAATAAAAAATGATCTGCTACATTTTACTTGTTTACAAATAACAAAAAATATATTAAAATACAATATCTGCACACATATAATACTATACAGCATATAGTAAAAGGAATAAGTAAACAGAATTATTTACATACAGTGATTGGGATTACCACGCGCCCCGCGCCATAGTCGCATTACCCGACGAAATGGCGCATTTCCACATAAAAACTCCGCGTCATATGCACGCATTCGTTTTCTGATGAAGTCAGACGTACATACAGCCGAACCGTTCTGTCAAGACTGCACGGACAGTCCCATTGAAAATTTTTTAATCCCAATCACTGTATCTAATTTATAATTTAGTTTTTATTTCAAAATGATCTGTGAAAGTTCAACTGCAAATCAACATCGATATCTGGTACCTTGTGTATATACAATTTTATACCTTTACATACGGAATTCAGGCTTAAATAAATCGTAAACCAGTTTCAAAAACTGATATATCTGAAAACCGAAAAGTACAACATCGAGCAACAACGGACTTATAACACTTTCCCGGAGGGAAGTATCGGATACCGATCACCATGTCACTTTCACGTGGTTTTTTTTACTTTCCCCCGGAAACGTGAAATGGGAATTTTCATGCATTGCACAGCGTTTATCATGCATATCAGATGGATTTTTTTGTCCAGATCAAGGTTTAAGCCAAGAATTAAAAAAAAAGTGTTAAGTTCAAGCTCGTATGTCCTTCATCATATTTATTCAAACAGAAGGGTGTGAGTTGTCAGATAGTTTATATATCTCCTCCACCCATGTATTAAAGTTTGTTAAATGTTTTTATTCTACATTATTTTTCACACTGGATTTTGGTGCATAGTTCTGTCATTATGGCCCATTCATATAAAAAATGTCCCAATGACAAGGAAGGGAAGGGGGCCATAGTCCCATTGATTTTTTTTTAATCCCAATCACTGTACATATACCCCAGTAGTACTGTATTCATTACATCACCTGGATACCTATACTGTGCATTATATATGTATGCCAACTGACACAGTTACATAAAGACTGCTTACTAAATTGCCATCAAACATTATTATAGACAAGAAATGCATTCCTAAGAAAATTAGGATTTTTTTTTAGGTCAGATCAGGACAAGACCTGATTAAATTTAATTATTGCTGGATCTATCACACAAACTAATTCAACATCTCTGGAAACCTTTTTGCGTATCCATTCCCCATTAAGAGTTTAAATTATAAGTAGGTGGTTAATTCCTGTTTAGAAAATGTGGGAGTTTATCAGTGGCATAAAACCTCACAAAAGAGAAAGACAGACGAACATAAAAATTCATATTGCTACAAGTATTTAAAAAGCCTGTATTACCTGATTAAATGGGGTTTTAGAATGAATAATTATTCATTCATGCCCGAATGTTTTGATTTTTCTTTTTCATCGACTGAAAAATAAAACTGGGCCCTTAAAAATTTAGCTGGGCCCCTAGAAATTAGAAGTCAGTAGCCCAGCTGGCTACTGGGAAAAAATAGTTAATTTGCATCCCTGTTATATACCTATATACCAACAAGGGTACGAACTCGGCAGTAATCAAAATTTAGGTATGTCTTGTTTAACCGAGTAGAAAAAAATACCAGGAATTTTATACGTATAATGGTGATATAGACTGAAAGCTGAATATTTTTTTCCTTAGAAAAAAACTTATTTGAACCCTGTACGTCCAAAAATAAAAAAAAGTTACAGCAGACCAAGTCCGTACTTTCTGCTAAAATTGCCAGGTCGGACAAATGGGTGCCCATCTAACTTCCACATGACTGGAAGGCTTATCTGCAATGCAATTCGTGTATTTACCTGCGACGTCTCTTCCAATCGATATATTGAATAAAAAATTCCTACCTTTCCGTAGAATTTATGTCCAAATCACTCAGTATTATCCTTTTATCCAATGCGGAATATCTCTTACATGTATTCTGAACCGCAATTTTTTTTTAAATTAAGAATGAAACGATCGTCCTGATTTGTCGATATTTTTGACGACCTTCAACTCGACCAATCAGGACGCTCGTTTCAGTTTCATTCCAGTCATGTGGAAGTTAGCTGGGCACCCATTTGTCCGACCTGGCCATTTTTAGCAGAAAGTACGGATTTGGTCTGCTGTATCTTTTTTAGTTTTGGACGTACGGGGTACAAATAAGTTTTTTTATAAAGAAAAAATATTCAGCTTTCAGTCTATATCTAGCAATGGAACATGATTTTTGGGCTGTGAAAAAAAAACATTAAAGCTTGATGTCATGTCAAAGACCTTAACAAATCGTTTTCAAAAGTTTTATTTTTGAAAATATCTTTGAAAATAAAAGAAATATCCAACTTTAAAGATTTTTAAATTTCCGAATTTAAAATCAAATTTGTTTCCAGTTTAAAAAAAATCTAAATTAATTTATTTTAATATCTTTTTGACTGTTACTCATTTCAGTGCTTTGATATAAATATTCCTGAACAAAATATATCAGATTTTACTGTTTTAGTCCCTTATAGGTTGTAAATTATGCCTTTTATCCAGGTGACCTCCATATTTCAAATGAGCAAAATAATGTCTCATGACAATACAAGTTTTCTACTTGTGAATTTTCTAATATCATATCAATAAATACCTGTATACAAATGTTTTAAAAGCAGTTGTTATATCTAGAACCTCCTACATGATGAAAAACGGTAAATTTTGTTTACTACATTATTAGTTTTAGGTACCGGTGGCAAAAAACGTTATCAAAGTACATGTAACAGTAAATATGTGAAACCAGGGTTTTTGCTCCCCTTATTTTACTACCGAATTTTGGCCGCATTCCCAATGAAAAATAGGGCAGGGGTGTGGAAATACTGAAATGTTCTACTTGTCCCCGGGCAAGTCATCTGAAAAAAGTTACTTGTCCGGACAAAATCCTACTTGTCCTCTTTTTTGTACAAACATTTGATACTTATAAACACAGTTGCTAAATTGAACTTGTTTATATTGTCTATTACATCATTGCGTAAAATTTGAAATATAGTTTTAATAACGTTAACTCAAACATCCCTGCCTAATTGATCACTGCCCAAATGAAGGCCATTTTAAATTTGGATTTCAGATAGGAATATGCAGTCAGAGAATAGCTGGTTGTTTTTAGATAGAGAATAAGCTGTACTGAAAAAAAAATCTCATATCAATGAAGTTCATTAACCTTTACAATGGATTTATCATTCAAAACAGTCATGTGCTAGTATTTAGTTTTAGTGGTGTCTTCATACTTTGCAGATGACTGGTGGGAAGATAGGTAACCATTCTGTCCACGATTTTGCCAATAAGCATTAATGATTTCTTGTCAGCAAAATCAGAGTATATTCTGCAGATATTTCAATATGAGACACCATCAGAATCCAGCCCTAAACATGAGAAATCAGCTAGCCACTTGGGTGTTTTACCTCAAATTTTGTGTCCTTTTCCACTAGAGTTTTGCGTTTAACTTTCTCGTGATGTTCATTGTGGCCAGAATCATTCCCAGTCTTTTTTTTATTATCGAATATTTGTCCATCGTAACGACTGCAATCCGATTTGTATTATACGCTCACGGAAGTAAGGTCCTGTTTGTTTATGAAAAGCTATGGAAGCAAGGAAACGTCACATTCGGAACTCGAGTAAGTATATGTTATCTGGATGTGAATTGATTGATACCGAAAATATCAGCCTACCGAGCCAGAATATGAAGTGTGTTGGCGAGTGAGCGAAGCGAACGAGTCTCAAACTTCATATTCTGTCAAGCAGGCTGATAGTTTTCAGTATCAATTATATTCACATTCAGATGACATGTTTATCATCCTTAAATCAGCCATAAACACGGATACATCTATATTTGTATTTTTCGCGGGAAAAATTACATGATTCAAAATATTCAAAATACGCTTCCCCAAAACCATAGTTCATAAGTAGTTTGCAAAATATACCATTCATTTTTACAGATTTATATAAATGTTAAGATTGTTGGATTTTCCCTTTAATGGGGATATTCATTTTTTTTTATTACAAACATCAAAGTCACCCATTTTCATTAAAGGTTTTGCTTACCAATGCCGTTCCGGTTTAGAAAACATGACGGTCACAACCTCCTTTATGACGTAAAAAATTATGACGTCTGAGGAGAGGTTATCAAGAATTGTGTAAAGTACATTTTTGTAGGACGATGTTTGTTGATATTTCTAACGCCACAGTTCTTAATTTGATATATGTTTTAAAAAATAATGTTAACTACCTAATGGTGTAGATGAATTTTATTTATTTTTGCCATCTTCACAGGAATTATCGTTTAAATGTTAGGAGAATTTGGTCANAGTACTTTAATTAGAAATTATTTTTATTTGTTGATTTTTACTTGTCCCCGGACAAGCTAGCCAGGAAAATCTACTTGTCCGGCAGGTTCTATGTACGAGTCGGACGAGTCAGGCATGGCAATTCCACACCCCTGTAGGGTCCATTTTTCCCAAAATCAGTCAGATAATTCCCAAACTGATTGGAGTTATTGTCGGTAAAAATCCGGATTTAGTAACCGTTTCCGGAAACGTTTTTTATATTACGCGATTACATACATATCCGGTCATCTTTATGCTTTTTTTTGTACAATCATTTGTCGTTCTTTTTTTACATAAACATGTGTCACAACAGTAAATATTACCTGAATAAAAATAAATCCTAAAGAGGCAAAACAAACACTGTCAATTTATTCTTTTTTTGTGACAACGAAAAAGAAGAAACCCAAGGAAATGATGATGAAATCAACGTTTGTGAAGTCGAATGTTAATCTCACGGTGACGATACTGATAGTGTTGCTACTCTTATCTTCGATTACAGACAGCACAAATAACGTTAAAAATTCTGAGTTTGGATGAAAATCATCCAACAATCGTTAAGCAGGATATGAGAAGGTTTAGTTCACTTAAGTATGAGTAAAGTTTTCCCTGGTTATATTATAGTTGTATTAAATCATATCAGGTTATTTGTGTAAATATTGTGAACTTTTTCATCCTTTACTTGATGAATATCATCCCTGTCTCTATGGAGAGCTTTTCATATATGAATTTGATTAAAACTCTTCTGAGGTAAAGATTGACTTAAATATATGATCCATGGAAGGAAAGGACAAACTGTCGGATAGTAATCTCGACACATTCAAAATGAAAAGGACAGATACATGATGTTGTAATTGAGTGAAATATATTCTACTGCAAAGTTATTTTGTTTATTATTGCCTAAGTTAATTTCAAATTCATATTTTGTCGATTAAAGTCGATAAAATTTCCCAATTTAGGTTAGGTGGCAATTCCCAATAGAGCCAGCAAAAACCCTGGAAACTCAAAGTGAAAGTAAACTCGATCAGTCGTGATTACGGATTAATTTAATTTAATTCTAAGGGTTCCCAGGAATTAAATTTTTAATGTAAAAAAAAACCGATACTGTCATGGTTTTAGCTGCTAATATTTGTTTTACCTATTTTTGGACATTAAAAAAAAAAAAAAAACAGCACCGGTACCAAACTTCACACTGTTTTGAATAAGGGTTCCCAGGAACTCAATCTTTGGGGATCCATGGCATGGGTAGTCAGTGGTGGATCCAGGACTTTCAAAGAGGGGGGGGCACCGGAAATTTTGTCTTTAAAAAGGGGGGGCAGCTGTCAAATATCTGTAAAAATGTACTATAAAAAAAACAAATTTTAGGCCGATAAAGGGGGACACCCCCCTCCCCCCGATCCGCCCCTTTTAGTGTAGGATAATCTAAATTAACATCACAACCGAGCTGAGCGACTTTTTGGTCTTGTTACAGTTTATTATGTTTGTTGATAAATGTCAAGATAGTAAGTTAAATTAATGTAAAATACAACTGAAACTTAAAGTAATAGTAAATTAAGACGTGAAGCACTCAAGTCGGCAAAACTTGGAAAAGCTGGA
>MJUT01025766.1:1029152-1045605 GCA_002080005.1 Gigantidas platifrons
ATAACGGCAATATTTCAGTCGGATGGAGTCCCATCCGGTATTTCTCAACATATTCTTCATATGATTTGATATAATCTTTCACTTTTTGATCACTTACTTTAAGCTCTTATTACTGATCACGATTATTTAAGGAATTATTCCCGTTCAAGTCGTTTTGTGAAATTTGTTTTTCTATCGGCAAAAAGCATCCGGAACTCCTCGCGCCTATCCCCAAGTGAAAAAACAAGCGTGTTTTTCACTTGGGGAAAGGCGCGGGGAGTTCCGGATGGGTAAAAGAACTAAAGAGTTCATCTAAGGGAAGTAACTCTGCTTAGCAAAAATAGTACAAGATTTCAAAAAAATATTTCTGTATGAATACACGAATTTTTAATTAAACATTATGACAATTTAAATAAAAAACACATTAAAGAACGTTTTCGTGGTTGTTTAGTTCGCGTACATTATGATTTTCCGTCAGATCATAAACTTAATTCCCCGCTTGTAGCCCCTTAATAAACGTTAGTGTTAGTGTGCCACCCATATACGCATATGGTAATATCTTATGAATATGCATCAAAAACATTCCGAACTGTATTTTACTCTATCTCTATGTAGGAACCCGTAATGTAAGCACACCTGAAATTTTTATTTACCGCCATTTTTGGCAACAACTTCCAGGTAAAATACGGAGTTACTTGCCTTTTGTTTTACCGTTCTCACTATATCACCTAAATACGTATAAAATTACTCGTATTTTTTTCTACTCAGTTAAACAAGCCATACCTAAATTTTGATTACTGCCGAGTTCGTACCCTTGTTGGTATATAGGTATATAAGTACATGAAAAAACTCATCTGGCCCCTGTGGTAGAACGATGCCATCCCAGACCGTTTATTTTCGCGCTAAAATGGAGAAAAAAAAATGTTAAATTCTGGAGTTATCTCCCATTGATGTATCGTCGCTATAAAATTGTACATAAGATTCCTGTGAAATTTCTAGCCTATCGATCTTAATTCAATTTACCAAAAGATGAATAATATCTGGATAACTGTTTGATTTTCCTCCTAGATGATACTGTGTCATCAATTTGTTGACAAGTCCACTGAAACTTGTTTTATCAACTTCCTTGCGTGCCCATTGTGGTATTTCAAAATTGAAAACATTGCTGTCCTTCTTAGCGCGTGCTTGAGACAATGAAATTGTCAGGAAAATTGAAAGTATGAAGAGTCCTGTATTCATGGTGATGTGAAGTATTGGTCTGTTTTAAGCTGTTTTTCTCACTATCTTTTGTGGATCAGCAGTGCGTTCAAGTATTCTGTATTCAATTCTGCGTTCAAGCACAAAAAAAGGAAAGTCACAAGGTTCGTCACGTGATAAGTACAAATGTAATATCAAAACCACGGGACGTGACGGACTTGAGTGTAATCCGGATACTATACTCCATCGATGTTTTTATTTCAAATATGTCCGATTCAAATATAATGTAAACTAACATTTGAGCATTACTGGCATTGTTCACCTGAGTGCACAGTAGTCAGATGTGATATATATTTTTTTATTTTATCCAGAGATCCTTTAGAGCTGTATAATCGGCATAAATCGGATTGAAGAAAATTTTCAAAAACCTCGTTAGAACTATTTTTTATGCAGCACCAGAGTGAAAGGTGACCACATTGACTATTCCAGCCAAGATTGGTTAATTTGCTTCAGTGTGTTATGAGGGTAAATTTGAATATACCTAATTTGCTTATAAAGTATAAATCGGCTGAAAGGAAAAAAGTCTTTCTTCTTCTTCTTCTTCCTAATACAGGATAGATTCGTAGGAACGAGTGAAATTATCCCGGCGTGGAGACTGAAAATTTTGAATTTACAATTAAAAATTATTTACATAATTACATTATTTACATAGTGTGGATGTTTACATGAATTCTGGAGGGAATAGGATACCCTCCAGACCAGACTTAAAGCTGTCAATGTCTGGTGCTAATGCCACTGAGGACGGGAGGTAATTCCAACTTCGGATGGTTCTTGGGAAAAAGGAAAATTTATATACATTTTTAGATGTTGTGATATGTTTATATTTATGTTCCCCCCTGGTTCTTGTGTCCCCTTTTGATAGGTATTGCTGGTGGTCAATTGCTATCATGTTGTTCCCGATCTTATACAACATGGTAACCCTACTTTTAGCACGCCGTTGACTCTGGGGTTCCCAGTTTAGTGCATCTAACATTTTTGATACTGTGCCTGGCTCTTTGTTCCTGTAATTGTTGTAAGCAAAGCGTGCTGATCTTCTTTGCACTTGTTCTATGTCATCTATCTGATCTTTATTATGTGGGTCCCAACATGTAGATGCGTATTCTAGTGTAGGTCTTATCATTGTGGTGTATGTATGTTTTTTGACTTTATGTGTGCAGCCGTGTAGGTTTCGTCTGATGTATCCTAGTGTTTTGTTTGTCTTGTTTGTAATGTTGTTAATGTGTGTGTTCCATGCAAGATCTTACTAATGGTAACACCTAAGTATTTACTGTGTGGTACTGATTCTAATGTTTGGTTATGGATGGTGTAATTTTTGTCAATGGTGTTTCTTTTGGTGCCTGCTCTAATTACAAAACATTTGTCTGCATTAAATTTCATCTGCCATGTTTGTTCCCATGTTTGTAGTGTGTCCAGGTCTTCTTGCAGTTTGTGTGTGTCTGATTCAGTGTTTATTTCTCGGTAGAGTAGGCAGTCGTCTGCAAATAACTTTACATTAGATTTGATGTTGTCTGGCAGGTCATTGATATATATTAAAAATAACAATGGGCCTAACACGGTGACCTGTGGAACCCCAGAGTCAACAGTGGCAGTGAACGATTTTTCCCCTTCAAGTAGAACTAGCTGTTGCCTATCATGTAAGAATGAGCCTATCCAGTTTAGTGTATTGTCCCTGATGCCATAGTGTTCTAGTTTGTGTAGAAGTCTGGTGTGAGGCACTTTGTCGAAGGCTTTCGAAAAGTCAAGTAGGACAATATCGACCTGTTTATTGTTGGCTATGCTTTTGGTGATGCTGTCTAGTGTTATGATCAGTTGGGTTTCGCAAGATCTTTTTGCCCTAAAACCATGCTGTGCGTCTGTTAATATTTTTGATTTGTCAAGGTGTTTCATGATGTTGGAATTGACTATGTGTTCTAATGTTTTGCAAAGTATCGATGTTAGTGATACCGGGCGGTAGTTGGAAGCAGTATATAACCCGGAATAAACTGAATAACCCGGAAAATATGTTGAACTTCCCATTGCCATATATATATGCAGCTGCAGTTAAAATTTTATCTCTTTTTGACTTTTAATAGGCTATCCAGCAGTTGACAATTAAAGAAATATATATTTTTAGTAACGACTGTCTTCTTGAATGGACAGCAGGGGTGTATGATACAAATTTGAAAGTGAACCACCTAAGTACTATCCCAGTCAAGTTTTGTTTAATTAGTCACTGTGGTTTCAGAGGAGAAGATATTTTTATGGAAAGCTAATCACGGATACCAAGTGATGGGCATGTGAGATAACAGTACTAGACTGGATATTAGAATACATTATTTCTACCAAGACAACCTACATATGCTCCAATTGTGTGGAAATATGGCTTTTGGGGGAAATTTCAGAGAGAAAAAATAACGCATAACACCAACTCTAGTTGACTGATGGAACATATGTTGGCTTAACTACTGAAAACTCCAAGAGCATCCTCTCCCAACTTGATGCTATTACCAGAGAAGTAAAAAGTGGAAATGGTTACCATACACCCTACATAACATACAAATCTAAGAAAATAATAATAATAATAATAATAATAATAATAATAATGATAAATTAATAAATAAATGATACATAATAAAACTGTTTAATGAAAAGAATTCAAGTGTAAACTTATATGTATGGGGTATATATATATATTTATATAAATCCTCTCTGAAGTTCGACCATTATTATTATTATTTTACAACTGATGGGTCACTGCTTGTTATACACCATACATCCGAATGCAACTATTACTATGTCAATGGTATGATTAAATTTTGATTTGTTTGTTTCATAAAATGTTGTCATCTTCCAATCAATGTAATCAATCCATAATCATTGTATTAAATTCTATGTTAATTGTTCTGCCCGAAAGGGCTCCTTAATTGGAAATAAAGATATGTGTATTTGTTGTATGTTATAAAAGGTGGAAATGATTACCATACACCCTACTAAGTTTGTATGTTATAAAAGTATAAAAGGTGGAAATGATTACTATACACCCTACTAAGTTTGAATGTTATAAAAGGTGGAAATAATTACTATACACCCTACTAAGTTTGTATGTTATAAAAGGTGGAAATGATTACTATACACCCTACTAAGTTTGTATGTTATAAAAGGTGGAAATAATTACTATACACTCTACTAAGTTTGTATGTTATAAAAGGTGGAAATAATTACTATACACCCTACTAAGTTTGTATGTTATAAAAGGTGGAAATGATTACTATACACTCTACTAAGTTTGTATGTTATAAAAGTATAAAAGGTGGAAATGATTACCATACACCCTACTAAGTTTGTATGTTATAAAAGTATAAAAGGTGGAAATTATTACCATACACCCTAGTAAGTTTGTATGTTATAAAAGTATAAAAGGTAGAAATTATTACCATACACCCTACTAAGCTTGTAAGTTATAAAAGGTGGAAATGATTACCATACACTCTACTAAGTTTGTATGTTATAAAAGGTGGAAATGATTACCATGCACTCTACTAAGTTTGTATGTTATAAAAGTATAAAAGGTGGAAATGATTACCATGCACTCTACTAAGTTTGTATGTTATAAAAGGTGGAAATGATTACCATGCACTCTACTAAGTTTGTATGTTATAAAAGGTGGAAATGATTACCATGCACCCTACTAAGTTTGTATGTTATAACAGGTGGAAATGATTATCATACACTCTACTAAGTTTGTATGTTATAAAAGGTGGAAATGATTACCATACACTCTACTAAGTTTGTATGTTATAAAAGGCGGAAATGATTACCATACACCCTACTAAGTTTGTATGTTATAAAAGGTGGAAATGATTACCATGCACCCTACTAAGTTTGTATGTTATAAAAGGTGGAAATGATTACCATGCACCCTACTAAGTTTGTATGTTATAACAGGTTGAAATGATTACCATACACTCTACTAAGTTTGTATGTTATAAAAGGTGGAAATGATTACCATACACCCTACTCAGTTTGTATGTTATAAAAGGCGGAAATGATTACCATACACCCTACTCAGTTTGAAAGTTATAAATTCAATTTGATAGAATACTACATGTATACTTATAATCGTTGTGTGTTTTGATATTGAAGTCACCCAATAACTTGTGATGACAAAGGTCGTGTGTTAACCTTTATCATTACTACACCTGGGATTTAGTTACTCTTATCCATCTCAGATCACATTGTGTAAATAAACTAATTATATCCATATAAAAACGTCTTAATCAACTGAAACCAGCATAATTTAATTTGAAGCATACACTCGACTGTCACTATGATTTGTAAAATATCAGCCATCATATTGATTTTATCCGTCTGTAGCACATTTACTGCAGCCAAATATCTTAAGTTTCAGATAAAAGACCAAAACCAGGATACTATTCAATTTTCTGTAAGTAGTTTGTATTCATAAGTCAAGATGCACCCGTTTGCACACTAAACTGAGTGACATTTTCACAATAATTCCTGTTCATTCAACATAATGCTTGTTACACATAAATAGATGTAATACAATCAATCAGTGACGGTCGATGGTCAAACATTGCTGGCTTGTAGTTGCTACAAACAAAACACACTGCGGTATGTAATTGGCGAATGGGGACCGGTATATATAAATGAGTGATTGTTGTTTAGCACCAACTCAGCAATTTTTCAGCTATATCATGGCGAGAACAAGTTAATTTTCAATGAGATGATGATGACGTCTGCTTTGTTTGATTTTCTATAGTGTTAGCTCACTCAACTGAAACAACAGTCCGTGGGTAGACATGTCGCTCCTCTCAGACACATTATCCTGATTACGGGCCAACAAGTATTTGATCTTTCTCCTTAATGCTGCGTGGTTAGCGGGGAAGTATCCAATACCCATTTCATAGTCTTTGGTTTGACCCGATCGGGGCTCAAACCCATCATTTACCGCACTCGAGGCGAGCATGCTAACCATTACACCACCGATGCGGTGATATGAATATGGAACTGGTAACACAATCTAATGTGTATATCTATATTTCATCTTACAGAATGGAGATCATATATATATTTATAAATATATTATTTATATTTTACTTTACAAGATAAAAAATGTCAACAGTTTCATGTGGAAGAACTGTGGAGGAGACGCAGCTGGATTTACTGACCTTACATTGACCCCTGACCCACTACAGTTTCCTGGAACTTTATCCATTACAGCAAAGGCTTTCTTTAATGCCACTGTCATGGCACCATTAGCGGTATCTTTTTTTTTCATCTTGTGTAATACAAATCAGACTTCAATCAAATTTTGAAAATGAATAAATTATAATACATCCGATTACAGAATAAAATGTGATTAATGATTGATTGATTGATTGATTGATTGATTGATTGATTGATTGATTGATTGATTGATTGATTGATTGATTGATTGATTGGTGTTTTATGCCATCTTTAGCAATATTTCAGCTATATCGTGGCGTATAATATTAAGCTTCACTGTATGTTTTGTCTATTTTGCACTATATTCAATGCATACAATGTATAAAATATATTGAATAATTTTTCTACTAATATCCTTTTCTCAGTGCCGGATTTACCGTTGAGCTTAGGTACAGGCCCCGTATGCCAGGAGGGGTCCATCTTCCTGCCAAACACATTTTTACGATGGATTTTTGCTTATGTGGTGCAATTTTAAATTAGAAGGCGTTCTGTTTCGGAGCGATTCCAGGCACAATGATAGAGTTGACTGTCTGTGTAGGCCTACCTGGTATACCTCCTTCAGGGCCCAGGTAAGGGGCAGCATAACTTAACTAGGACAATGCCTAATTTGTCGTAAATTCGACTCTGCATTTTCTCAATATAAATCGCTCTAATTTACTAACAGTTGTTCTCACAGTCGCTCACAAACAGATGGGACATTTCAAGAATTTAATATTGAGACGCCCACTAGTTTACAGACTTAATATATATAAATTCACATCCATTGTAGACATCACTTTTAATAGAGAAACAGGTTGGAAGTAAATACATCAAGCTGCCTTGTATTGATAACTTTGGTTCTTGTAACTATGACGACTTGTGTGAACTGTTGGACCAAGTCGAATGTCCACAGCCTCTTGTGAACGCAGGAATCCCATGTCAATGTCCATTTAAAGTAGTAAGTATACTTCTAGTACTTCTTGGGTGGGGGGGGAGGGGTCGTCGTCGTGGTAGTGATCGGATTGTAGTTGGGATTACAACTACCTGTGAAATCAATGCCTATCACCAATAAAGTTGTGAGTTCGAACCCCGTTCATAGCGAGGTGTACTCGATACAACATTATGTGATAAAATTTGTCAGAAACTTACGACAGGACGGTGGTTTTCTCCATGTACTGCGGTTTCCTCCACCAATAAAACTGACCGCCACGATATAACTCAATATTGTGTGGCGCTAAACACCATAAAATCCAAAATAACCATTTAGTACTTTGAATTCATGAATGCTTGTTACCTATGCTTATTTTTAAAGGAGATCGTGATGACCATCATCGTATGGTATACATGTTATTGTATTTACATTATTAATCCCATCCGATCAGCACATATCCACAGGCACTTGTCTTGAACAATCTATCTTTACTATCCACACTGTATATTAGTGTGGATAGTAAAGATGCGTTGATCGAGACAATTGCATGTACATGTATATGTAGTTTGATTGTATTTAACAGTTTCTTTGTTTCGTATTTATGTGTTGTTTTGGTAACAATCCGTTGTATACGGATTTCTCACCAATAAAAATTATGTTCTGTTCTGTTCTGTTCTGTGCACATATCATGCTCTTATGGCTTTTTCTTAACCGTAACTCTTGGACCCAAAAAGAGACCGTCTCGATCTAGAAGACCTCAAAGTGACAATGGAGTTTAGTTGGGTTATTATTCACTTATGACATTTCTTCAGCTATAGCATGACAACTAGATTTGTTTGTTGCTAGTTTGTTTGTTGGGGGGGGGGGGNTAGGTTTTTTGGGGGGTTTTTGTTGTTGTTTTTTGTTTTTGTATTTGTTTTTTTTGCGAGGGGGGTGTAATGAACTGGCCAAAGTAAAAATGGGTTTAAACAAGAACAATAATATATTTAATTGATCACCAACCTAACCATTTCTACATGTAGTGTCATACAGATTATCTTTCCGGTCAACTCATAACAAAATCCGTATACTCAGCAAAATAAATAAATTTGATCTCAATTATGATATAGGTTATCACATGTCTCTATTAACCAGGCTGTTATGATATATTATGTACAACTCGGGTATATATTTTAACAAGAAAATGATAATAATGTTAGTATTAAGATAATATTTAAACTTTGAATTTTAGATAGTTTATTTGTATACTTAAATAATAGATAACATTAGAGGTTGTCATTATTGACAATTTAAATACACGTCTGGAAATTTACTATCATTATTATACCGTATATTTTTGTCTGTTATAAATATGCTGAAATTGTATTTTTCTTGTTTTGTTGTGCTTACTCAACAAAATGTAATAATAATTTGTATATATAGGAGAAGACTTCATAATACAACTGACCGCCACGATATAACTGAAATATTGTTGAAAGTAGTGTTAAATACCACCAAACAAACAAACAAACATGTTGGAATAAACTTGTGTCTTATCCTTTTTGTATCATTGATCAAATAAAATAAATATAACTAAATTAAACTACGGTATATGGGGAAAAAGCAGATTAATTAAGTGTGCTTGCATCTTGTATCTAATTATAGACAGGGATAGCGAAATAGTCAATTTCATTTATTTTTTCAGGCAAAGTACACATTACCAAAGGCAGACTTTGAGGTAGATACTTCATTCTTCCCCTCGGGTGGATATCATTTAATGGGCAGTATCAGTATGATGGGTAAACAAGCCGGATGTTTGGACATCCACATAACAGTGGCGTAAATGTATTCATACATTCAACCAATTGTTACAAGACCTACTGGAACTTGCGCTTATAATTACCTCAAATATATTGATATACAAAAATAGTTGTAGTTTGTCTGGAAACATTACTAGATATGGCTAGCTAGTATTATTAAGTGGATAAATTAATATCAACTGAAAATGACTTGTCTTGTTTATGTTTTTTGTTTCATATTATTAAACACATATGTATTTTATTTGTATTTGTTTTATGATCCTCAATCGTGAAGATCAGTTTGAAGATATGAAAGAGGTCATCAGAATATGTAAATATAAGAAGGATAGACAACAAAGAAAAAAAGGCAAAGAAGATAAACAACGATATACAAAACACTACTCAGAAAACTAAAGATCGAGCAACACGAACAATACTAAATGCCGGGGGTGAACTCAGGTGCTCCGGAAGGGCTAGCAGTTCCTGCTCCACTAGAGTTACTCTGGTTACAAGCCCGATGACAAAGTCATGAATGAGGAAAGGATCGGGAAGGGCTAGCAACAACTTAAAATACCGGACAAGACCCCCCCCCTCACCCCACCCAAAAGGGACATAAAGGTTATTCCAGTAAATGTGTCGTGAGCGCTAAATTTTATATCGACGTTTTTATTCAACGGTAATTTGAATCTGCCTTATCTACCCTCTAAGATACCAGATGGGATCAGGATATTAATGGGGTATAATATTGAATAATTGGCAACACTCTCTATCTTATCAAAACAGATTCATTTTAATTCTTCTTATGTCGAATGTCATAATAGATAGTGCGCACGACGCGTTGCTTGAATAACCTTCACATTCTAATAGCCCCTTCTTATTAAAACCAGGACCAGACCAGGGAAACGCTTAACATTTTCAAAATTGATCTCGGCATGGCGATACTTGCATTTTTGTTCTTCATTTTCGCCATCCTAATTTCAACTCACGCAAACGATGACAACATTGGAGTTAAAAATCTCGTGAGTACAGTTCATTATACAAGTATAAAATGGTAATAATTCTTACCCCTTTTTCATTTCCCCCCCCCTTATTTTCAAACGTTTATGCTACTGAGACACGATCATGATTTCGGCTGTTTTATTCAAATTGGTGATAGTACTGAGTTTTTCTGCATTGTTTTGAAAAAAGAGATGGTACCGAGTTCCTCCTCGCTTAAGTCAACACGATGATGAAACGGAGTCAGTTATGCTTTTAATAAATGGGACAATGTACAAAGTTCTGAAGTAGTGTAAGAAGAGGCAGTCTATTACCATTGGTCAGTATTGTTGCCTAAGCTTTGCATGCATCTTTGTATAACCTTTGAAACCACAAAAGTACAAATCAATTATGTTACTATAGTAGCATAGACTAAAAAATAACTGACTGCAACATTGTTACCGCTGGGATGTATGGTGCCATGATGGTGGTTAATGTGACTGCGTATACTTCAGAAAGTTTGGAACCTTTTAACCGTAATGGAAGCGGGAGGTTTGGCGCCGTAAAATCTTATTCAACCCACCATTGCGGTTTTCCCAGTTTTCTGTTTGTTGACTGATTTTGTCTGTTTGTTGACTTGTGTTCCCGTTGGATGATTGTTCGGTGTTCGGTAGTTTTGTTATTACCCTTATGAGCAATTTTTCAGCCATATCAAGGCAAGAACAAGTTACATTTCGATGAGATGATGATGATGATGATGATGATATCCACTTTGTACTAAGCCAACAAGCTTAGCTGGATTTTTATAGTGCTAGCTCACTGAAAGAACAGTCGCTCCACTCACGGTATACATTATCCTCAGTGATTCCAAACCAACTAGTCTTTGTTCTTACTACTGAGTTTTGCATACTTCACGGAGAAGCAGTCACCACCAATTTCATAGTCTTCGGTTTGGTACAAACATATTTATTCATGATAAACTGTTATGTTATAATACACACAAATTTTGTTTAACTTGACAGGATTCGGAAACAAGCTCAGCTTATACTAATCCGTCTCCTATGCATTATAATTGACTAATATAGCAAACAAGTTATTGAACATGCTACATGACAAATCTAAAAAAAAACAATAATAGACAGTGAAATAACAAAACAGAAAGATATAAAATTAGTAATACAGATGAAATGCAACCTAGAATTATGATGTAAATCTTTTGCTTTTAAGAATAAAATGCTGTACCTTGATAAAAATGTCTATATTTTGATCGACACTTAAGGTCTCTGACCCCTTTAGTAGAAGTTTAACATCAATAGTAACCGGATAATTGATTGTATACATGAGTTCATTACGTAAATCAGTATATTTTTTGCAAGATATAAAAAAATGGGATGTAGACTTGACTTGACCACATGCGCAATTAGAGAAATCCACCAGATTTCGAATGAACAGGTGCTCATTTAATGAGCTACTGTTCATTCTTAACCTGGTGTGCAAAATTTTACCCAATCGAGTGTCACTGTAATAATATGCAGGACATTTGCTATTTTGAGTTTTAATACGCTCCTTACATTTTTTGTAAAAATATTCAGGGACCTTGAATTTCGAGTATTTATAGGGAGTCTATTCCATACTTTTTTGGATGATGGAAGGAAGTAATCTGAATAGAATTTAGTTTTTGAACTTTGGTTTGACCCAATCTACTACACTCGAGGCGAGCACGCTAATCATTATACCACCGATATGGCAAAATAATTGTAATACACGTACGTTATTAAGAAAAGATATGAATGTAAATCAACACGAGATACTACTAGTATTTGAAACATTAAATTTAGTCCACTCCAAATTGATTACTTGTTCTTCGGATTTTTTTCATTAAAAAAATGGAGCGGGCGAGCGAAATTTTTTTGATTATTTTTTTTTTCTGAAAATTTAATTTTTGGAGGCGCTAAAATCTTGAACAAGCGAGCGACACTTTTTTTTATTTTTATTTAATCATTTTTCCCCTCATTTTTGTGTTTTTAAATGAGAATTCAAGATAATTTTATAAGCGGGCGACTTTTTTTTTATTTTAAATTGTTTAAAAATCATGAAACATGAAGAGGGAATGTGGAAGAAATGGTGAGGAAATATTTTTTGTCGAAATTTTCAATCTGAATTTTAAGGTGCGAGCGGGTCCAAAGAACAAGTATTTACTTTGGAGTGGCCTTAAGCATAAATTCAAGAAACGGAACATCGCATTTTGTGTTGTATTTCACAGTCACAGTAAGGTCTTCAACAATGAGTAAAATCCATACCCTAAAATGAGTGAAACAGCCCCTATGCCAGACATGTATGTTGAGGTTACAAATACAGACAAAAGGACAAATCATAGGACTCCCATCATGTAAATAGTCAAACCTGCCCATGTGGCCACCTCTATTAAGCAGTTTACTTGTATTAAAAGATCACATTTTTCTAGTCCTGTCATAGAATATTTTATATGAATTGAACCTCTTTTAATAGGTCACCTGTCTTATGAGGCCAGTTTTTCTTTATCTAAAAGGTGACCTCTTAATACAGGTTTGACTGTAGTAAGAAAACTAGACAGTTTAATATAGTTTGAAGTAGGTTGACCACTTGGAAGGACTATACATGTTTTAGAAAATAACATATAATAATTGAAAGTTGAAGGAGTGAAAAAATTAAACACGCTATCACCCACAATACGTCCACAAACTGTCTTAATGTCCACATTGTGTCAACATCAAATCTTTCTTTATACATATTTGAAGTTTTATCCACAGGAGCATCGAATTGTTGGTCTAAAATTCACTTTACTTAATATCAAGAAAGATTGTATAACGTTATTATCCCCTCCCAAAGAAGTTGCAAATGGATATAGTAACGCTACCGTCCGTCCGTCCTTCCTTCCGTCCGTCCGTCCATCCGTAACATTCTTGTGAACACTCTAGAATCAACATCCTTCAATGGATTTTGACTAAACTTGGTACATATTTAGTCCTTAAGAGAATCTGAAATCCTATTGATTTTCAAGGTCATAGGTCAAAGGTCAAGGTCACCGGGTCAAATTTTTACCGCATAACATCCTTGTGAACACTCTAGAATCAACATCCTTCAATGGATTTTGACCAAATTTGGTACATACCTAGTCCTTAAGAGAATCTGGAACCCTATTGATTTTCAAGGTCAAAGGTCAAGGTCACCGGGTCAAATTTTCACCATGTAACATCCTTGTGAACACTCTAGAATCAACATCCTTCAATGAATTTTGACCAAACTTGGTACATACCTAGTCCTTAAGAGAATATGGAATCCTATTTATTTTCAATGTCATAGGTCAAAGGTCAAGGTCACCGGGTCAATTTTTTTAGGCGAGGGGATATGCCACGCTTTGCAACTCTTGTTGTAATTGTTCCTCTGTCGCGTCGAAAATGTTTTAATAAAAAAGAAGTATCATTTGGATCAAATCTCCTAAATAGCTAGTTAACTAGCTTAAAATCAGCTTTATATACAATTTTGGTTTATTCAGTATTTGTCGAGATTGTAAGCATATTATAATTTCCACAAAATATGTATTTTAAAAGTAGTCAATAATAGACCACAATGGTGATGAGAAAGGGACCAATCCAATGATTATAATGTCTTGGCCTTCTTTCTATTCCTTTATTTTCTCATCTTTATTTTAAGTCGTGTCCTTATATTGTTGATTTCTAAGAATTATTTTTATAATGGCAGGTTAATGGGGACATACACAGCGCCAGGCATCATTGATGACCAATGGACATATATCATCGTTTTTTTATAGTACTCCACCCTATCTAATACAAATTTAGATCTTCACACGTAGTCATTTTGCAGCGGCCAAACAAACAAAAAATTTGCAAGAAAGTTGTAACAATCGGCTCTATTGCCAATGGTCAGTAATGTTGCGTAAGCTTTGCATGCCTCTTTGTTTAGCCTTTCTGATAGACACGTCTATTTCTACATTTGAAACTACAAAAGAGCAAACCAATTAAGTTACTACAGGGGCATAGACTAAATAATTATGGACTGCAACATTGTTACCGCTGGGATGCATGGCGCAGACTTCAAAAATGTTGGTTCCAATGTGAATAAATCACAAATATCAAATTTAGAGCGCTCGACGCGTTTATGGAACAACTTTGATCAGTTACGCTCAAAGTGAAATGATTGGAAACCCAAATAATTAAGTTTTTGTCTCAAGAAAACCAAAATGGTATAAACAGGATAGCCAAAATCAGCTAAGGTCACCTATACCTGAGGGGGGACATAAGTTCTAATATTAATTACATTGCATTGTACATTTTTTGTATTAACACGTTGTTGTCTTAATGTCTTAATAGTTTCAACATCAATTTGTTTTAATACATATTAGAAGTTTTATTCTCGGGAGCATCGCATTAGCCGTCTAAAAGTCAGATTATTTAATATAGGTGGACATGAACATTGATACATTTGTAATTTCAGCAAGAAACAAAGTTGATATCCACTTACTCCAATTGTTCCTCTGTCGCGTGGAAATGTTTTAATTAAATTGAAGTATCCATTGGATCCCATTTCCTAAACATATTGTCAAGTGGTTTATTCCGTATTTGTCAACTTTAAAGCATATACACACACATATATATATATATAGATATGCTACAAAATATGTATTAAGTTGCCAGTAATGTACCACAAAGGTGCCAATCCTGAATTTCTGTTCATGAAAATAAACTTGGAAATGGACCAATCCAATGATCATAATGTTTTGGCGTTTTCGAGTCTTTATTATAAGTCTTACTTTGTTGATTTCTAATAATGATTTTTATAATGGCCTACCAATGAGCATTGGTGTACATATATAGTAAGTGTAAAATAAACTTCTATGTAAGAGAGATGAGGGTTTTTTTCTCAAAAATTATTTTGTCTTGGAGGTTTGGTCTGGACAATCTACCGAATATTTCGTCATGCATTCAAGCGTTCCGGATTTCTGAGACTTTTGTTTTCAAAGCAATTTATACATTCAAACATAATTATCATAAGGCGGTGTGCTACAGTAAAGTGATGACAACAGCTCACATTGTCTTTGCCATTTTGGCTATCATGTTTAAGCCCTTTAGTGGTATTGATCCCATTAAAAATAGCTTTCCTTCTGATGAAGGTTAAAAATAGCTTTCCTTCTGATGAAGGTTAAAAATAGCTTTCCTTCTGATGAAGGTTAAAAATAGCTTTCCTTCTGATGAAGGTTAAAAATAGCTTTCCTTCTGATGAAGGTTAAAAATAGCTTTGCTTCTGATGAAGGTTAAAAATAGCTTTCCTTCTGATGAAGGTTAAAAATAGCTTTCCTTCTGATGAAGGTTATTCCATAAACGCGTTTTGCGCACTAAAGAATAAGAATAAGAATAAGAATATTTATTTTTCCAATCAATGGGCCCACAATAGGGGCAAACAAATTGCATACATTGATTATTGTCATTGGAGGCAATTATACATATATATATATAAATGTAAATATACAATGTTTCTTGTCGGGTTCAGAGCCTTAAAATTTTAATTAATAATATAAACATAAAGAGAAAAAATATTTCAGTATCATAAACCCTGTTTCAGTTTTCTTGTCTCAAGGCACTCTATTATATATTTTCCAAAAATATTAATTATTGAACGATCTACATTGGTAAATAATGTGATATCAATATTTTTTATTATTCATGAATATACCTGTTTTATGCATTTTCAAAACAGATTTTGAAACAGAATATGAGATGCAGTTAGTTACAGGTAATTATGTTATTCACTGTTAACCATTTTTACTTCGCGTCTGGAACAGAAGAGCCCATGTTTAAAGCGTTTTAATTATAGTTCACCAATTAGTTTTCAATCTTTCAAGCTCTTTTTATTCCAATATCCTTCATTGTTCACCTTTTTGGTTTCCTTCTAACGATCATCCTGTTCAAATTGTTTGATTGATTGATTCACTCACATATTTATTTATCAATTTTTAGAACAAAAAGGTCAAAGTAAATAGTTTTATGTGGAAGAACTGTGGAGGGTCATCTGCTATATTTACCGATGTTTCCATAAAACCTGATCCTTTGAGTTTTCCAGGAACGATAACCATCGGTGCCGCTCTCAACATCAGCAAGACATTACAATCACCATTGCCTGTAAGTAAACATAATTTAAACACATTTCTTGGCATCTATTACTCGGTACGGACGACCAAAGAATAGTCTATAAATGTACTATTTGGAAATATTAGCAGTTTAATATTGATTTGAACAAATGAAATGTAAAATGAAACTCGTTTTATCCAAAA
>MJUT01025766.1:1047179-1069787 GCA_002080005.1 Gigantidas platifrons
AAGTTCGATGGAGTTATTCTTTCAGTTTTTATCTGAACCAAGTTCGATGGAGTTATTCTTTCAGTTTTTCAACAGATAGTCTTCACATTCCTCACCATCCCTTAACTATGAAAATATCTGAATATGCTTAGTTATGATATCTGATTAGAGAGGCGTCTTTCTTACCAAAGCCAAATAAAGAGCCTTGACTATTTTAATATAAAAGGCCGTTGGCCACTGGTCCCCCGACGCCAAGGTTATATCGTAAGATTAAATTTTGAAACTACTGTAAACTAGAGGTTCAGTTGAGCCTGTATCACCCACCTGACTTAAATAATTCTGAAAGGGGACCCAAGGACCATTTTGAAGTAAAAAAAGGGGAGTAACTCTGGTTAGATTTGTCGAAAAATCATCATTATCGAACTTGACCTAGATATTCATGAGACACACTTACATACCAAACCTAGTTTCAATCTGACTTTTTGTTCACAAGTTATAATTTGGAAACCAAAATATTAGCAATTTTGAAGTATAAAAAGGGATGTAACTCTGGTAAGGTTTGTCGAAAAATGATCGCTTTCGCCCTTGACCTAGATATTCATGAGATACACTTGCATACCATACCTAGTTTCAATCTGACTATTTGTTCCCAAGTTATCATCTGGAAACCAAATATTTAGCAATTTTGAGGTATAAAAAGGGGCACAACTCTAGTAAAAATTGTCTAAAAATTGTCATTATCGAACTTGACCTAGATATTCATAAGATACACTTACATGCCACACCTAGCTTCAATTTGACTTTTCATTCACAAGTTGTCATCTGGAAACCAATTCGGACACACAGACGAAGTATAAAAAAGGATGTAACTCTGGTAAGAATTGTCGAAAAATGATCGCTATCGAACTTGACCTAGATATTCATGAGATACACTTACTTACTAAACCTAGTTTCCATCTGACTATTTGTTCCCAAGTTATCATCTGGAAACCAAATATTTAGCAATTTTGAGGTCTAAAAAGGGGCACAACTCTAGTAAAAATTGTCGAAAAATTATCATTATCGAACTTGACCTAGATATTCATAAGATACACTTACATACCAAACCTAGCTTCAATCTGACCTTTCATTCACAAGTTATCATCTGGAAACCAAGCACACGGGCGGACGAACGGATGGACGACACCTATTTCTATAGTCCCCTTCGACGAAGCGTCGGGGGACAATAATGTATATACGTGGTCGCCATCATCATGGATTTCAAACCACTTCAAAATATCTGTTGGTCAAGACCTTACTGGAAATATTTCAAACATATTCATTTATTAATAATTGTTTACTGGCTCAACATACAGAGCTGTCCAGAATATCCCCGTGTTGGCAGGTAGGGGATTCCCTTATATTGTTTTTGTCCTGAATATGCATAAAATATGAACCCCCTGACTGTTTATAAGCAACCAACAATGTTAATCAAGACATAAAAAAACTTTTTTTTTTCAATTCTGGAAGCTGTGATTTCACCAAACCAGAAATCACTATTTAACAATTGATCAGGGTTTTATTAGAATATTCCTGCAGAGTTTGGTTCCGATTGTCTATGATAAAGGCGAATATTTTAGTAGTGGGATGGCAATATCATGCATGACTTGTTAACATGCAGAAAATGCAATTCTATGGCATCAGGGCTTAGATACCTAGATATTTTATTGCGGTGTATAGATGCTATAATAGCCATTGTCAAAAGTTTTGTTTTAGACTTAAATACTTGGAACATAAAATATTTTTGTAAAAATTTCAGTCAACATTTGAATTAAAACCAGTAGATTTTGGGGTAGATGCAGCCTTCCTACCAAATGGAGACTACCATCTTAAAGGCAGTATAAGTTCAGGTGGAACACAGGCTGGGTGTTTAGAAATCTATATTTCTGTGTCAAACTAGAAGGAAGAATGATGAAGGTAAGATATGATTTAATAATGCAATTGTCTGATATTGCATGAAGATTTTGCTTCTTTTCTTTGCATCATATCTTGGAATATTTTATTCAATATTATGTAAATTAGTTTACCTGAAACTTATTGTACTATAAATATTTATCATTTTATTCTGTAAATTCTCCTGAGATACTGCATGATACCAGCTTATAATTAGGATAGGATACTAGTATTTAGCTGTTGTCAACATTTAGAATTTGTACAACAGTGTTCAATTACAACACATGGGGGGAAATGAAAAGCGATGTTGATAACTTTATATTACTATTTCACATAGCCAACAAGATGTAGAAGATGTTTGTATAATCTAGTAAAAACCCTGTTGAATTTTATTCATTTATTTTAGATTGGTCAGTTCGGTGAATCCAAGGACAATACAGGAACAGACAACTTTCAGAGGAAAGGGAAAACATATAAAACTAAAAGACTAAAAAATGATTACCAATCAATAATTGTATACAATAGTATTTTTGTTTAAATGAAATGACTCCAGTTTTAAACATATCACAATTGAATGTATGCAGTTCTATAAAAATAAATCAGCTATGTGCATACTATTAGCATTTTCACTGTAACATCTTTTGAAAATATGTGAGAGATGCACAAGTTGAGTTACCTTAATTACATCATTAAAATTCTTTATGAAAAATTCACCTTTCATTCTCCATCAAGATATTCTTGATAGATTGTAATTGTTATTTAAAGCAAAATGAGCAATTTTTCAAAAATGTCATGACCAGAGCAAATTACATTCTATGAGATGATAATGATGTCTGCTGTGTACTAGTCCAACATGTTTAATTGGATTTATATAGTGAAACAACTGTCTGTGGGTAGACATTATGCTTCACTGGAACACATTATACTGATTCTGAGCCAACCAATCTTTGCTCTTTCTCCTTAATGCTGCAAATTTATCAGAGAAATAATGCCGATTTCCTAGTCCTTGGTTTGACAAGACTGGGGCTCAAACACACGATCTACCACACTTGAACTATTTTGTTAGTGACTAACAACATTTTCACACTTTATCTTGACCGAGATATTTTTGATATATAGCTTGCATATTTTGGTTTCAATCTATTGAGCAACTATTTTTCTAGTTCAAGGTGTATAACTCTTAAAATTCTTGACAAAAAATTATGGTTTTTCGAATTTGGCTGAGATATTTGGTTTGAATTGATTTGGAATTATTTTGTTAGTGCACTAACAAGAGCATTTTCACACTTTTTACATTACCTTGTGTATAAATTTGGTTTGAATCTACCAAGGAATGAAGATGCTGCAGTGCTAACAAGATTTGAGGAGAACATTGACTTGCAGACTTGTCATTTTGAATAAAAAAGAATGCAGTTTCCAAACAGGGGTGAACAATTTCCATAGGAATGACTATCCACATCATCAAGTGGTATTTAGGGTTCAAATTCAATTTGACTGTTCTAATACACTGTCCTGATTATGTTTACATCTTTTTCACATTAAGAGACCTAAACATGAAATCATACCATCTCAATATAATAGTTGCTTGCCCAGGGTCGGTGGTTCTCTCCGGGTACTCCGGCTTCCTCCACCACTAAAACTGGTCGCCACGATATAGCTGAAATATTGCTGAAAGTGGTGTTAAACACAAAAATTCAAATTCAACATAATATAGAAAAAGTAAAACACTGCTAAGTAAATTATCATCCTTCCATCAAGCCATTCATCAAACTACCAAGGAGAAGATGTACTAAGTTGTGTAAAAAATTTATCTGATCCAGTTGTCATGTTTTCGGGCTGTAAAATATGGTTAAATAACGTAACAATACAATATGAAATAACAACCAGTGTTTCAGCTAGACTTTGAAATCTTCAGGACAATCGCCAGTTTACCGTAATCAAAATTTCTTCAGGACATTCTTAAACAATTAAATAAATTTTTGTAAAGTTCTTCAGGACAATTTAAGAAATAGGTGAGTGAATGTCCTGAGACTGGTGCCTAACTGAATTACTGTAACATCAGCGAATGTCCTGAGACTGGTGCCTAACTGAATTACTGTAACAACATTTGATTTTTTGCAATTCTGATAAAAACTAGACAACAAAACATTATATTTAATTTTATTAATTTTCATCATCATCGCTTTCATCATCATCATCATCACTATCATCGTCCTCATCTTCATCACTAGAATCATTACTAGCACCCTTTCCTTCTGTTTTATCTGACTCGTCTACAAGTCCTGAGAAAAAGTCATCCTTCCCTGTAGATGCTAAAAGTTTGGATTTATTTGATTTCTGGGCTTTCTTTTTATCGCTGACTTTTTGTCCTTTCAAGCTTTCAACATTCCAAAATTTAATTGTTTGGTCATGTGAACAGCTAGCTAGTAATGTCTTGTCACGTGACAAACTGAGGTTCTCTACAGGGAATTTTTCATGGTCACCAACCACTCCAATAATTCTATTTGGTAAGATATTGATTGCCCTGTAAAAATAAATGTATTTTTTTTTTGTTTACAATATTTTGAGTTTTACATTTGATATAACTTTAGGATATTTTCAATATAAAACAGGGGGTTGTGATGTTTAAGGCCACTTTCAGTTATAGCTAGGCGGTCAGTTTTATTGGTGGAGGAAACTGGAGTACCCCGAGAAAACCATTCACCTGCCGCAAGCCACTGACCAAAATAAAACAGTGCAACATTATTTAAGGAATATTTGAAATTGTTGAACAGGTTATACGATATAACCTGGTTTGGGTCAGTTTACGCTTAATAAACCGTGAAGTGGTTTATGAAAAGCGTAAACTAACCCAAATCAGGTTATGCAAGTATAACCTGTTCAACAATTTCAAATATTCCTTATAATTTAATTTTTACAACAAAATTTAATAATTCCTCGATTTTAATTACAATTATTTCATGTGACTATTTGAATTTGTCATTGGCGGATGAACACGTTGGTGACGTCACAATACCAACCCAGGTTATCGAGTATAACCAAAATGTTCTCCAGGCGGATTAGCCAATCAGATAGAAATATTAAAATCAAATTAAATTATTTTCTCATACAAGCACATATATCAGCTATTCAGTGCAATTTTCTTTAATGCCTCCCCATTACAAGGAATCATTATCTTAAATATACAGTCATTTGTTTCTATTTTTGTTCTGGAATTGCATTGTTCTAAGATTGTAGTTTTTTTGCATACAGGCCACATTTTACCTCTAGAAATATAGTAGTTTCAATAAAGAAGATATTAAATCATTTTTCATTGAGCCCTATTTACAATATGGACTATAATTCTAATTCTAATATGACGCTGTGTTAGCGTCAGTTTATATAATACTCAACAACAACACTTTTAGCGCAAACGCAGTAATGTTGTCAATTCGGCTATTCCGTGTACCCTCCCGCGAAATGGTGTACGTTATACTGACCTACATTTACCGTAGAAAATTAAAATTCCGCGAAATGTTGTTGACAATTTTGGCACGTAAACAACATGACGTCATATGAAGACTTTCAGTTTAGAACATAGAGATCCTGACGTTTTTTGGCTTCGTGTACGCCTCATTGTCGAAGTGGGATTTGTTGTATTTTCCCTTTCTTTTGAATTGATGTCCATGAATGACAACATTTAGTAATCTCAAATGACAGAAATCGTATCTTTATGTTTGGGAGGGTAACGGAACAGCCAAATACATTGCTGTGTGTATAGGTGGCGCTTTGCAAGTAAATTACCGGATTTGTCCTATCGCGAGGGGTTAAATTAACGATTATAAAGGCCCAGCCCATGGTTAAATGAATATAACACAATGGCTGCCATGGATTATTTCTTAAATGGAATGAAGTCCTTATCGATATATTCTCAATATTCTTCCCCAATACGTAATGAGAAATATTGGATTTCCAACTGCCACAAAAAAATTTAGGAAAAGAACATTCTAATTATTATGGATGCTTTATTTGTATTTATGTTCAAAACAAAATCATATATTAAAATCTTCCAGCAAACTAAGTAGTCACATGACTTCATCATCATTAATCATCATTCACACCCAGTAATCCATAACTCTACAAGAGAGTAAAATTTACCTAATATTCCCATCGTCACATCCTGTACAAATGATATCCTCATTCAGGGCCACCATACAGTCGAGTGAGACGGGAGGAGAATGTAGAGCTGGGAATCTGTCACTCATGTTCCCCCATTCTCCCCAATTAAATATGTAGAAAACACCATCACCAGACCCACATACTACTTTTTGGTTGTTCTGGAAAATTAATAATTAATATTATATGACTATAAATATTTCTTTTATCTGATTGGCTGACGTCCCTAGAAACGTTCTTTGATCAAACATTATATTCACCTCACGTGACATAAAGCACGGTGAATATAACATTCCAACATCTTGCACCATACGAAACCACAGAAAACGTCGTGATAAAAGCTTATTTTAAGGGTAAAATCAACATATAAAATGTGTCATATAATAAAACAATTAATGATGTTCAATTTGGTGGATACCAGGATTTATTAACCCAAGAATAATATATTTACCTCGGCCCTAAGGGGCCTCGGTAAATATAATATTCTTGGGTTAATAAATCCTTGTATCCACCTCATTAATTGTATATTATACTGCGTGTAAGTTTCTGTAGTGATATTTCGTACTGTAATATTTTGAAATATTACCTGGGTAATATTTTGGCATATTACCTGGACAAGACAATATTATTATATAAATATACTGATAGTTATGCAAATATATTTGAATACTGAGAAAACATTCGAACTGGTCCATTGTAGCAGAGGGTAGATCTATGCCTTCAAATAAAATTTCAGAGTGTAGGATTTGATATTCCATACATTTAATTCCATAGTTGTAGAAGAAAGTTTGATTTTCTATGATATATCAACAAATAGTGAGTGATCGTTGTTTAACGCCAATTGCAGCTATATAATATCATGGCGAGAACAAATAAGGTATCAAAGTAGTGTAAAATAATTTTCAGATCCAGTAGAATGTAATACAAGTGCAAATAATAAGTCCTCCAAATTCAGTGGAGCCAATCAGATTTGAGATAAAAAAAAAATCATGTGATTACGATGATTTCTCTGTTAGTTGACTCTTGGGTGATGAGTTTAAAGTATCAGAGTGTGGTCAGCTGTGTGCTACAGACGACGCCTATGTCTGCAAGATGAGGAACTTCCATCAAAGTGATCTGTGTCAGATTTTTCTTCCAGTTGTTTTTTTTTTATTCTTGTTTCTTGTTTATTGCATTTGTAGTGTTTATTTATATTTATGTTCTTTAGGCCACTCCAAATTAAATACTTGTTCTTCAGACCTGCTCGCACATTACAATTCAGATTTAAAATTTCGACAAAAAATATTTCCTCACCATTTCTTCAACATTCCCTCTTCATGTTTCATGATTTTTAAACAATTTAAAATAAAAAAAAGTCGCCCACTTATAAAATTATCTTAAATTCTCATTTAAAAACACTAAAATGAGGGGGAAAATGATTAACAATTTTTTTTAAAAAGTGTTGCTCGCTTGTTCAAGATTTTAGCGCCTCCAAAAATTTAATTTTCAGAAAACAAAATAATTAAACAAATTTTGCTCCCCTGCTCCATTTTTTTAATGAAAAAATCTGAAGAACAAATAATCAATTTGGAGTGGCCTTACGTCAAGTTATATTTTCTATTTTAATCAGGAACAGTCGTACCCTTAAAAAAATATTGGTATTCTGTACTCTAACAATTTTTGAAGTGTGGAGGTAGATAGAATAATCAGTATTTTTTCTTCAAATACCAAAAGAAAAATTAAGTTAACATAAAAATGTACATGTCCAATTTAGTTTGCATGATACGTTTCTGGAATAACCTTTATCAGGCATGTCAGATACACTAATATTCAAACAAGACGAACTGTGAGCTAATGCTCACTTATGATACCCCTGCATATATGTTCAATGTGTATAAAAACCAACTAAGTCAGAAAACAGGAAGTAGGAATCTGACGGGTCCAAAAACGCTTCCCACTATATGGCATACCTATATGAAGCTTGTGACCAAATATCAGATTTCTGCCATCAATAGTTGCTGAGAAAAATGCGACGAAAAATATCTTGGACGGACAGAGGTAAAACAGTATACCCCCTCCGGTACGGTGGAGCGGTAGTATACTAAAAATTTAAAGCCATAAATTTATAAGTCTTTAGGAGCAAGTAAAGCAAAGGGCCTTAACTGAATAGTCAAAATTGGCTAAAGTAACATGAGAATACATGTAGATAAAAAATTATTTAAAATTCCTGATAAAAAAAATATTTTGGGGGCAGGGACAGTTTTGGTGTAATCGAGTCACAGCAAACCAGGACTTTTTCATGGATGGCGTCAGTAATACAATAGATACCTTCATTTGTGCTAAAGACAGAAACTCTGCATCAAATAATTCTGATTGTAACTCTAACTTCTTACGTCGTATGTTAAAAGCTGTCAAAGTTCCGTCACCACTGAAAAAATGAAGACATAACAGTTAATTCTGGTAAACATAGTATTGATAAAATATAAAATGGTCATAGAAATAAGATTTAAACATGAGCCATCAGAATGTTAACAAACAGTCCTATAATTACAATCAATTTATTCAAATAAGATTTATAGCACAAAAGTAAAATAACTATGATCTCTTTGTATAGTAGTCCCCTTTTTATGGGGACCTTTTCATCAATGACTGCACCTCTCGTCAGACCAGATTTCAGATGCACTAAAATTCAAATACTATTTTAACTGTGTTCCTCTCATAATGCCACTTTAATTTTTATAGCAGAAGGGATGGCTTTATATAAGGGGACTAATTTATTAATTGTAATTTCAATTCCTTCTGGATAAGTAAAATATTCAGTCTAGCCTTGTTTTTCCATTTGTAAGATTACATACCATCTGCAGATGGATGGAATTTCAAAACCCAATAGTCTAATAAAAGATGATTTGCATATATGTTATTTAAACCAAAATTCAGAATATCAAATTATTTCCAATTCATAATACAAAATAAGACCTTGCCGTATTAACAACCTAGTCTGTCTATTACTGTGTCATAGTTTTCATGCATAATTATGAAGTGATATTCACCAATGAAATTAAAAGATATTCGACATTAACGTAACATGGTGATAACATATTTGGACATATAAAAAAACAATCAAGATTCCAAGAAGTTAAAGGAATATGAACTTATGAATAAAATATCCAGCACGTACCAAACAGGTCCATACTTGACATAATCTAACTTTTACAAAATTACCAACAAGTACCACACTACTACACACACTTGACATCAAAGACTTATTTTACTTTATCATTCGTGACTTATCACCAGGTTTGTAACTAGAGTAACATGGCGGGTACCACTAGTGGAGCAGGAACTGCTTTCCCTTCTGGTGCACCCCGGTTTTTATTGGGCTTCGTGTTGATCGATTATTAGTCTTCTGTTTAGTGTTTTGTACATAATTAATTGTTCTTTTTTCTTTTGGCCATTGTGTTATCTGTTCTTTGATTTACAGATTCTGATTACGGTACTCCTTTGGTACCTTCAAACTCTTCTTACACAAAAAACACATATTATAGGCACTTAAACACATATTATAGGCACTTAAACACATATTACAGGCACTTAAACACATATTATAGGCACTTAAACACATATTACAGGCACTTAAACACATATTATAGGCACTTAAACACATATTACAGAAAAAAAGCAGCAATTCTTATATCTACTGACTTAACACTTACCCAGGCAGAAAGATACAGTTCTGCAGTACTAATACCGTATATCGGGTTTTTTTCGCGTCAGGATTTTTTCGTGATATTCAGTCAAAATCAGCAGGTTAATTTTTCGCTGTGTTTTATTTTCGCTGATTGACAAAATCCCCTCTAAAAATAAACCTATGGCAAAAGGATTATCAACTATATATAGATCATTATGACAACAATTTGAAGAATATTTGTTTCTTTTGGTATTATATACACATAAAAACTCAGGTTAATCGGAATTTCAGAACGAGTACATTTCTTTTGTTTTCGGTATTTAGATGAACCTTGAGACCACGCAGTTTAATATTATTCGATCCCAGCAACTATATAAATTGTTCTTTATTAATCGTAATTAATGGTCAATAATCAAGCCTCAGCTGAATTTAATGACTAATTAACACAAAAGATGACAAGTTTATCCCTCTATCTGTAATTGTTAAGTAAACAATTATCTGTTGGTAATCTGACATTTATCACACCTTGCAGTAAGTACATTCAACCGTAACATACATCTGTCAATTAAATTGTCATGTTATTTTCTTATTATTTTCGGGTAATTTTCCGCGCTTTTAAACGGCCGTGAACATAGCGAAAATTAGCCACACACGAAAAAAACCTGATATACGGTATTTAGTGCCAAATTTATACATTGCCAGTAACTAATGGCTTACATATATATTTACCTGGTTGCTAGAAGTATTTTTCTTTGAGGGTCAATATTTAGATCACTTATGAATTCTTCATTTTCTTTTAATTCGATAACTTCTTTATTTACTCTAACATCCCAGATCTATTCTGAAAATAATATCAATGTATACTGATCACATATATCATGTTTATACACAGAAGCCCCTCCTTCCCCCTAATACATATCTACTCCACCAAAAGTCCAACCCGTCTAATACATCCGATCTGTACTCCAATAATAGTCCAACCCTCCTAATATACCTCTACTCCAACATTAGTCCACACACCCCCTCCCTTAATACATCTCTACTCAAGCTGTAGTCTATATTTCAAAACAAGGTTCTTTACAACAATGCCAAATTTTCATTGTTCATTGCAATTTCAAGAAGGTTTTTATTTTGCATGACAACTATTTGTACATCATGGTTACTATGACAAACAGGATGTAAGACTTGTGTATCAATAATCGGAATGCTGGAAAATGCTAAAAAAAAGTCAGACTATATAATAAATATCAACAACAACTACTTATAATGGTAAAATGATATGGGTTATCAATTTGTGTTCAATGACAGCAACCCACATCTGACTAATGCAATAAAATATAAAATTATGTAAAATGTGGAGCAATGTTGTCGAATTGCTTCTCCTTGAAAAACAGCAATGTGACATTTATGGGTTAGGGGTTAGAGTTATGGTGTCTAGTGCCACTTTCAACAATATTTCAGTTATAGATTATAAGGTAGAGAAAATTGGAGTACCCGGCCGGAGAAAACCGCAGATCTGCTGAAATTCACTGACAAACTGGGAGACATTTATGCATTAACCAATCAGAAATGTTGTGACAAACATTTATCAATATCGTAATTAAACATCATGTATTTTAATTAGTTAATTCAATTGAACAACATCTATAAAACCTTTAAATAATGTGCTTAAAAATATCAGAAGTAAATTCCAGAAATAGTATATTTTTTTTATTCAACCTAAATATTCATATTAAATTATATTATATCCATAGCAGCATGATAACCTTCTTGTGTTTTATTGTAAATTTGTTGGTTACAGTGAAACATGTCTCTACCAAACCTTCTTGGGATCAACTTTTGTGTTTGGAATAGACAAGTGTCAAAGTGATCAGTTTATACAGGTTAAATAAACAAAGATTTCCTACATTGGAGCTTTATTCAAAGTTCGGTTTGATACAGAATTCCATTTTATTCAGTGTTCAGTTTAGACAGGGTTCACTTTAACTGGACAAATTTCTGGAAGTGATGATAAATACCAATTCATCTAAACCTCCATTACTTTATGAGTAGTCCTAACAATGAGCACCTGTCCTCCAGCCCAAGAGAAAAACTTTGTTTGGACCAGTATATATTTTCAGTTTTTATTTAGAACTAAATGTATATAAAAATAAATTCAAGAATTTGACTTGGACGTAAATTCTAATTTTCATTTCGACGACTGTATAAGATAATGAAGTTATTATAATAAATCAACATTACCTTGATGATACCATCATCGTCACCAGTAGCTATAAAGTGTTCTCCCGTAACTAACATACAATATATTGGACATCTATAGAAGTAGAAAGAAAATGTGATTACTACAAGCGTTAGAGTTATGGTGTTTAATGACACTTTCAACAATATTTCAGTTATATCGTGGTGGTCAATTTTATTGGTGGAGGAAACCGGAGACCACAAAGCCGCTGAAAGTTACTGACAAACTTTATCACATAATGTTGTATTGAATACACCTCGCCATGAGCTGGATTCGAGCTCACAACTTAGTGCATAGGTAGTTGTAAATCCAACTACCATACGTTCACAACCACAGCCCTTTCTTTCCATTGAAGTACTGATTTGCCCACCTGATTTGTATCTTGTGTTGGACAGACTGTATATATGGTGTAACAGAGTCGAAAGAGATTTTTTATGTAAAGGGATGATTGATATACAATAAAAACTGTACAAATACTAAAGAATAAACTAGAGTAAAACTCACAAAATGATACCCCTCACCCCTCTCAATTCATTCTTATATTCAAAGTATCTAAAACGATTTGATTTTTTTTTTTATTGATTTTTTATGTTTAACGCCACTTTCAGCAATATTTCAGCTATATCATGGCGACCAGTTTTACTGGTGGAAGAAGCTGGAGTACCCAGTGAGAACCACCGACCATGTGCAAGCAACTGGTAAACTTTATCACTGGCAGTGTCGAGTGCTCCCTTTTTTGTAATTTACAAAGCCAGGTGCGAAACCCAGTCCGTATTGGTGATAGGCTTGTATGAATTATTAGTTAATTACATTGTAATCCAACTACCTAACTCATTGAGCCACCCGGGCCCTTTATCTAAAATGAATATTGTCTTTACAGGCATATATTGTCTTCTACTACTCATATTATGAATATCCTTTAAGCATTCAAGAGTTATATTGTTGGACAAACTGTGCTGCATGTTTGAATATGGGATATGTACAATAGTTGTGTCACAGATGATCCGTTTATATGTTCAGTTTATCAGTCAAAATCCATTCTTTCCTCTTTTATCAGATTTTTACAGTAAAACAAGTGCCACTCGTGCAGCAGCAACTGCTTATCATTCCGGAACTTCTGACTTCATCCCTGGTTTTTAATGAAATCGTGTGGCTCAATCTTTAGTTTTCGGTGTAGTTTTTGTTATTACTGACCATTGGCTGTCTTTCTGACCTTATTCTTTTGGCCATTGTCTGTTCTCCCATTTATGGCTTATGTTAACCCTTTGGTATATCATTATCTTCAAATTTTCTTGAATTGTTTGTGACCATGCCCTTCCAGATAGATAGTCTGCCCTAATTTGCAACACACTATCTAGTGTTGGACTACAATCAAAACAAATTATTACTATTATCCTTCATGGCTTTCAAAAGTTCAAAAAGTCCTTGTTCATATCAAATATGATAGTTTCATATTCAGAAGAGAAACATTTGACTTACTCATGTGCTCTTTTAAACTTATGTTTGACACTACCAGTATTTAAGTCTACTATCTGTACAGATTTGTCTTTAGAAGCAGTGTAAAGTTCTTCTCCATTGTTTGAGAACTGTAGACATCTGCAGGCTTTCTTATGATGTTTTAATGTCATGAGGTCACTGTTTTCTCCAGATTTAGAATAGGAATATCTGGAAAACAAAAAAACAGATATATATGCTTTATCTATAACAAAGAAATGAGTTCGTCTAGCATATCATGATTTTGATAATTGCCATAAATAGTCATTCCAAAATGCAAGTCAACACTTGCAAAAATACAATATGGGTACTAAGTGAACCATAAATTAGAGGCTCCCATGAGCCTGTAATCGCTCACCTGGTTTTCAATTTGACATCTGAAGTTTATAGAAAATGGGGGTGTTACACATAATTTTGTAAGTGGGCCACCCAAAGATCATTTCAACTCAAATTTCTGAGCAAACGATTTAGATGTGATTTTTATCTCATAATATTCCTAAATGGAATGAACTGGCTGAAAAAATCTCACAGAAAAACCCAGAATATATGTTAAACTACTCATTGCCATGTAGTTGCAATTAAAATTTGAGCTCGTTTTGATTTATACTAAAGCAGCAACGGACAATTGAAGAAATATCTATTTTTAGTTACAGCAGCCATCTTGAATGGAGGGCGGGGCTGTCGGACACAATTTTGAAAGGGACCCACACAGGGACCATCCCTGCCAGGTTTGGTTTAACTTGGTTAAGCGGTTCAGAGGAGAAGATTTAAATGTGATCTTTTATCAAAACATGCCTAATTTGCATAATCGGTATAAATCGGCCGAAAGAAAAATTTCACAGAAAAACCCGGAATATATGTTAAACTTCTCCTTACCATGTAGCTGCAGTTAAAATTTGATCTCATTTTGACTAACTAAAGCAGCAATGGACAATTAAAATTTCATCCCCCTTTTTTCTATTTTTAGCTTGGCGGCCATCTTGGTTGGAAGTCCGGATCACTGGACACAATTTTGGAAGGGGGTCATCCAAGGACCATTCCACCAAAGTTTGGTTGCAATTGGCCCAGTGGTTCCTGAGGAGAAGATTAAAATGTGAAAGTTTACGACGTACGACGGACGGACGCCAAGTGATGGCAAAAGCTAAAAATGGTGAAAGCATTGTCCATAGATGCCGGTCTTTCAATAAAGGGCAGTACCATGTACCTTTGCCCGTTTAAAATGGTATTTGGTATCTGGCTCCTAATTTTAAAGAGATATTCATGAAAATTTTAATACAAAGTACTGCCCGTAAATAGTGAAGTACAAGTACACTTGAAAAATATTGAAAGCCCCTTTAGATGCCCTACTTTAGTAACAGTGATTATTGTTAATTCTAACATGACCTCACTCTTTCCCTTTGTTAAAAAAAAACAGAATTATTTCTTTGTATTATCTCATTAGCACATGCGCCGATGAATGTGACTGACGTTTCCATTGGCAGCATAAATTGTGACCCGAATAATGCAGATTGAGGGCGCAGTATTATTCGAGCTACATAAATTGTGTGCGACATTTTCCGCAAGCATATGTATAAATTACCGTCTTCCAATCAAAGTATACTACCGTATTTGTACTCTTAGACATATCAGAATCGAAATAAATCATGGAAGCTAGAATGTGTTTTGAGTTTTAACATGGATTGGCGATTATTAGTAAATTTTATCCCTAATACTAATATCCGCCAACCCATGTTAAAACTCCCAACACATTCTGGCTTCCATGATTTATTTCTTAAACATCAAATAAGCAATTATTCAGCTATATCATGGAGAGAGAAAAAATTACAACGATGTGGTAATGATGATGTCATCTTTATACTCGACCAACACGCTTAGTTGGACTATATAGTTCTAGTTCACTGAAACAACAGTCCGCGGGTAGACATGTAGCTCCACTCTGAAACATTATTCTGATTCAAAGCCAACCAGTATATGCTTACTCCTTAATGCTGAATGCTTAGCAGAGTAGAAACACATACCAATTGCATAGCTTTTGGTTTGATCTGACTAGTGCTCGAACTCATAATCTATCGCACTTGATTGATTTGATTTGATTTTTTGTGTTTAATGCCACTTTCAGCAATATTTCAGCTATATCATGGCGACCAGTTTTAGTGGTGGAAGAAGCCGGAGTACCCGGAGAGAACCACCGACCATCGGCAAGCAACTAGTTAACTTTATCACTTGCGGTTGTGAGTTGAGTGCACCCTTTTTTGTAATTTACCCACGCCGTATTGGTGATAGGCTTGTATGAGTTGTTAGGTAATTCAACTACAATGTATCTAACTCATCAAGCCACCCGGGCCCTCTACCAACTACCTAACTCATTGAGCCACCCGGGCCCTCTATCAACTACCTAACTCATTGAGCCACACGGGACCTCTATCACACTTGAGGGGAGCACACTAACCATTACACCAAAGATGCTGATTTCTACTTAAACAAAAACAATCTATTTAAATTTAGATCTTTTATTGCTCTCCCTTTTCTGATATGTCACAAGTTCAACAGGTAAAGGTCATATGATTTGATCTGTGAATCTCATTGGACAATTAGGAAAACTGAAGGGACCATTTCAAAATGGCTTTTATTTATAAATCTTTAAAGATTGAACAGGTAGTAAAACATCAAAGAATTAACAAAAATAGTAAGGTAAACAGTAAAATTGATCAGTGCCCACATGATTGAAAGACGAGTGAAAGATAAAATTTGACTGTTCTTTTCCGAATTAAACAACTGTCTTGCTCTATTCAAGTCCATGCTATCATCGTCAGGCCCTTCAATGTCATGATTGTTTTGAGACTTTCCATGGTTATCACTATTTCCAGTTTTCATAAATTCAAACAGCGATCTTGGAATTGAATTTTAAACTATGCTGTCTGAGAATCAATAGAAGACGGAACCCGAGTTAAACCAATCAGAACAGTTTTTCCGATTATTTATAAAAAAAAAAATCTACGCAACAGAAACGAAAAAAGTTTGTTCATTGTAAGAAACTGGTCAAGGGATATGTGTGAAAAAAACGCAGGACACTGACAATTTGCACGATTGTCAAAAAGTTTATGCTAACAACGTGGATTTACGAGTAAACGCAACCGCTGGCAAAGACTGAATTAGGTATGTAAGCTACTGAATACCTACAATTTTACCTCTCCTTCTATGTCCCCAGCAGCTATTACATCTTTAGTTGGATGAAAGCACAAGTCCACTGTCACATTCTCTGTTTTAATTATATTAGGTTTAGATTCCATCTATAAAAACAAGACATGAACAAATAAACAATGCCAATTTTTCATAAAGATGTACCAAATGGGAAGAAATGCCCTATGGAGTTGATAAAACAACCAATGATGATGAAGTTACTTCTGGTATGAACAATGACTGAAAAGTCCATGTTGTATTTTCTGTATGAATAAACATGTATATATAGTATCACTGTATGATGACGTACATTCAAAGTGAATCAAATGAAGGATATGTCACTGTCAAATTTAAGCTGCATAAAAATTAACCTCTCAGTTGCACTTTAGTTTGATGCAATGTGGTTAGTACAAAATGTAGTTTTCATTTATCAACCGTTTTAGCTGAGTTTTGAAAATGAAAGGGTGACACAGCGGACCGACAAAGTTAGGTAATGAAAAGCATTGAACGTCATTTTTTTCAGAATACAGAACTTATGACGTATCATTGTATTATAATGCATATCTTAAAAAAACAAAAGCAAAAAATAATAAAGCTCAATAAACAAGGCATAAATGTGCAATGTGGATTGATTTAAGGAACAAAAACATGTTTCCAAGCTGTTGTATGAAATTAAAGTGAACGAATAGTAATATCGCAACGTCACCCATTTTCGATGGTTGCCTGTTTTCGACGTTTTTTTTCACGTGATAAAATCTCTCATTATTTTGATCGCTTAATTTTTCAGAGGTTATATTATGATGCTGAAATTGCATAAATGATCTCAAGAAATCTTATCTAAAAATGTCATCTTTAAATATAAGAACTATGTACCACATCTATTTTTTCACATTCAAATTGTATTTTTTCCCATTTCATTTTTTTGTCACCTTAAAAAAAATCTGGTGCAAACCAAATTTGGTTTCATCGTCTGCAATTACCTTTTTAATGTAAATATTGAGGTCATATCAATTTAGACACTTATTAACACTGATCGTCGAAAAATTTGTATTAATCTTAAAGAACTAATAGATTGATTTACTTAGACAATATTTTTAAAACTTTTTTAGCCATACTTAATTCTTAACGGCAACCATTTCGATGATATATTCAAGTATGTTTTTACGGACAGCCACCACAAATCTATAATAAAAAAAATGCCAAGGTGCGGGTTGAGACAAGTCCAATATTTGAAGATCGCTTTATTTTTTTTATTATATTGAAATATTTTGGGAAATGGTATGAAGCAAAGTTTAATGTGTAATGGTTGTAGCTAGGAAGCTGTAAGTATTATTTTTGTTTTTTGGTTAAACTGATAACAAGCCCTGGAATCAGATATCCCATGGAAAGTGGTTGTCGAAATATGAAAGATTATTTGTTTATTTTAGCATGATTTTCCATTAGAAAATGTAGGATATTAGGTTCTGCATTAAGTGATCTACAAAAAAGGATTTATTATACAACCAGGCAAATAAATTCACACATTATTAATATTATAATAAAACGTGTGACAAATTATCTTTTGATTACAAAACCTCACATGAAAAAAATCATACTAAAAATCATTTTGGGACTTAAAAAAATCGCAAGTAATATAGCCTCAAACGCAGAGCTACATTGTAGGTCGTTTCCCATTATCGCCGGTCAGAGAGTCATCTTTTTACTTGTTGAAATAATTCAATATATGATGATTTTATCGAATAAATCTATCTATCTATCTATAAATTTCAATTAAGCATTTCAAACAATATACGTAATAATTGCTTGAAAATAACTTTAATTAACAGACTTCAACTTGAACCTCGACACCTTGGACAAATTACCATTTGAAAAGGTACAAAACATTATTTTTTTAAATATTCTTGGAGTTCATGGTAAAGCTTCCAATCTTGCCATCAATGCTGAACTGGGTACATTTCCAGCCTGTTTTAAATCATTTATATTGATGTTTAAATATTACAATAGACTTAAAAGAATTGAATTCGACAATGGGTCTAGGAACTCTCTCTTAAGATCAGCCTTTATTGAAGACAAGAAACTCAACAAATCTTTAAATAAAACTTTAAACTCTATTAAACAAAAAATGGAATTATTATCTTTGGACATATCGGAGAGAGATTTCAAATATCATCTTTTTAATTTTTTTGAAAGAAAAACGCTAAAACAGTTTGAAAACATTCGAAAAAATAAAACGGGCAAGTTACATTTTCTCAGCAACATTCTCGGCATTTTTAAATTACAAAACTATTTAGAATTTCCCCTTTCAAAAGAACACACATCTTTCCTTACAAAAATAAGAATAAGTGCACATAGTCTTAATATAGAAACAGGTCGTTACAATAACACTCCTCGCGAGCAACGTCTTTGTAAATTTTGTCCCTCATCGGTTGAAGATGAAAAACATTTTATATTACATTGCCCTAAATACCAGAATATCAGAAATAGTTACAATACATTGTTCCAAAGTACTAGAACTGACGATGATCTTATCAGAGAGATTCTTGACCCTAATGATCTATTCAAAACAAAACAAATTTGCAAATTTTTAAAAGAAGCAAACAATATACGTAACACATAGTTCACAGGAATTCGGCATTTAGGTTTGGTGGGGTACCACTATCGATGGGAAGAACGTGGTTCTCTCCGTCGGTGGTGGTGCTTCCCATTGACCCTAGACATCAGATCCCTGTGAATAATTTAATATACTTCATATCATTATTATATGCATATCTTTTACTTATCCAAGGACTTATATAGTACTATTTAAATCCTTGACTTATCCATATTTATGTAATGTATTATAATTATATTGTATTGTCTTGATGCACGCCAATGTATGGTTTACTATCAATAAACTATTTGAATTTGAATTTGAATTTGAATTAATTTCCATATTTTTTTCATACCATTACTTCTATATTTCAAATTAAAATATCCATTATGTTCATTAAAATACGTTTTAATAATCAGGGCGAACGGACCCACTTGTAGGGCGAATGGACCCAGGGCGCTACCGGATGTTTCATCCCATAACCAAAATGGACCATTACCAAAACGGACCATAACCAAAACGGACTATTGAAATAAAAAATATAATTTTCTTTAATAAATATGATAATTTTATGTATTAATTTGCTTAGTGTGTTTTAATTATTCTTATATCTTATAATGTGAAAGCAGAGAGCCAGCGTGATGTACGGTATTTACGGACCGAGCAGAGACTAGGACTTCATATTATATATCACAGTGTCTACTTTGTGTAACTGTATACAATGTCTACAAATATGATATTTTATGTATTATTTATATGATTTTATATGTATTAATTTGTTTAGTGTGTTTTATTCGATTACACATAAGTTTGAAAAAAAAACAATATTACAGGCACATTTTTAGTCAAATGACTCAATTAATTGCTACACACTAGGACTATTATAAACTGCAGTGCCTATCTACTTCTTGTAACTGTATTTAATGTCATGTGCTTTATGTTTTGATTGATGTGCTATTTATATAGCTGTGCTATGTGGACTGTATATTATTATAATATTGATTAATAAAATTTCTGTAGACTGTCTCAATTTTTTTTTACTCATCATTAATCCAATTGCATTATTTAATGTATTATTATACAATCACCAGATAATCAAATCATTTAATCTCATGAAAAGTGATTGAGATGTCATACACCAATAATTACTTGGCTTCATTACCTGTACTAATTGGATTTATTCCTAAATCTAATAGGTAATTATCACAATTAAGACTAGTTTAAAAAAAAAAAAAACAATACACACACACATAAAGATTCTTGCAATACATATTTTTTCCTGGTAGTCTGTTTTGGTTATGGTCCAATTTGTTGTAGTCCGTTTTGTTAATGGTCCGATTTGGTTATGGGATGAAATGTCATGTAGTCACCCAGGGCGAATGGACCCGATACCCAAATGAACATTCCTGCCACGTTTGGTCCCATTTGCTTCAGTGGTTCCACAGGGACTTGCTCCCGGTGAATAAAAAGATCGACTATCCACATATATACACTAGTGTATATATGTGGATACTCCGATAGTCGATCTTTTTATTCACCGGGAGCAAGTCCCTGTGTACTGTAGTCCGAGATTCCTCTGCCGTTCGACGACTACTTACATATTTTGGATAGAAAATAAAATCCGATAGCCACAAAAATGTGGAAATGTGCCACGGCTGAAATGGGGAGAAAAATCCGCTGTTTTCATTATGGAGAGCGCTCTGACGTTCAACGACAACAGCAGATGTAAATAGTCGTCGAACGGCAGAGGAATCTCTGACTAGTCCCTGTGGTGGTTCTCTAGAAGAAGATTGAAATGTTTACGGACGACGGACAGATGACGGACGCCAAGTGATGGCAATAGCTCACCTGACGTCAGGTGAGCTAAAAAATTGAAAGTTCTCAAACCATGTGTACCTTGTTGTTTTATTAAATTCGATATTTCTTTTTCAAAAAAACGAAAACGAAAATCACTGAAATTATTATATCCATATTGCATGAATTAAGAATATTTTCAAGCAAAACTGACATTAAATACAATAAAATGTAAACTTTTCGCATACTTAAAAGATTTAGCAAAAAAAATATTAAAAATAATATATGTTCATTTTGTCATAAAATCTGTAATTTTAATCAAGGAATTCACTAATACGTGTTACTCGTATCCGTACAAAGAATGCACATAGTGACATACCCAAATCAAGTTTTGAAACCGCGACAGGTTAAAAATAATAATCTTTACTCATAACTTGATAATGATTTAATATTTCTTATATTTCAGAGCTTATTCTGAAAGTTGAGTAAAAGTTCAATATGCTAATCAGGGGCGGATCCAGGATTTCAAGTTAGGGATGGCTCAGTGACAATAATCGCGCCGAGCAGAACGAGGCGCTAAGATTTTTGGGGTATTTCGTGTGAAAAATCACGATATTACGCAAAAAAAATCATATTTTTTCCAATTTTAGGGGGGGCGCCCCCTGGATCCGCCCCTGCAAAATGCACTAATGATTAATGGAGTTGCACTCCCCAAGCTACATAAAACATGTTTTCTTGTTTATTGTTTCTTTTAGAATGTCATGCTGTGTTTGTTTTATGTGAATGTTTATTCTGTCAATTGTTTTCATATTATGTGTATTCAAATCAATCCAATTATGTATGTTGTATTGTGATCATTCAACTCTTTATGGGCACCGTGATTGGTTAATAAAATATCTTGTTTCTTCCGTTTTGATGCGTTTTCTATGTAAGACAAGCCATAAAGACAGCTGCGCGTGACCTTGTCTTACATGGATGAATTGACCAATCAGATTGTTTCAATGACGCAATACAAGAAAGTAGTGTACCTTATAATGTATATCGATAGTGTCAGATTGAAAGCCATATTTACAACAATACACAAAAATAATTAAAATGCCTACCTTGCAAACATCTTTTAGTTAAATTTTATCAAAATTGAAGCGTACACCAAGCCTAATGACGTGTGATCTTTACGTTTAAAGCTGGAAGTCTTCATATGACGTCATGTTGTTAATGTGCCAATATCGTCAACAACATATCTAAGGTTATAATATTCAATAAATCTGGAAGAGTCATTAAGAAAGATAACTTTAAGTACATGGATTATGTACTAGAAATTACTCAGGAATACAAATATCTTGGAGTATTATTTAAACCTTTAGATAGTTTTACCAAAGCAAATGAATATATATGTAAAAAAGCTAGAAAAGCATTATTTTGCATTTACAAAACACTATATTCAGACAAACTAAACATATTACCAAATATTAAATTATTTGATTTATGTGTTAAACCCATGCTTCTTTATTGTAGTGAAATTCTGTGTTTAGATACTCTGTTGAAAGATAATGTAACCATGGAGTCTAGATATTTTTT
>MJUT01025766.1:1086506-1106593 GCA_002080005.1 Gigantidas platifrons
TTAATTTTAGACAAGAAACACATGAAATTACTTCAAATTTGATGTTTTGCTATTCATGTACATTTTATGTTAGGCCCATTTCCTGCTTCCCTATCTACCATATTCACTGGTGACAATCAGATGGTGGTAACTGAAATTACCACCATCTCAACCGATGATGGCGGGTGTAAAAACAGGTAAAATCAATTTTCCTTATTTTCTTATTTTTTTAACAACAATAGAAGGCGAAAATCGTGCGACGATGGCGCAATGGTCAAGCGACAGTTGCCGATGAAGTATAAATGTTGCAAATTTCGAAACGTTATCTGTTTTCTGTACGAACATTTTTATTATCTCATATTTAGACTGAATAGAAAGGCTAGCACTCAAATGAATAAATAACAAATTCACAAAAAACACTGGTCACCATTCAAACTTCTCAGGGAAACATCCTAAAAATAATAATATGTTACAGTCATCTCAAAGATTTTATTTCCTTTTGAAAACCTGATTCATTAAAACAAAGGGAATGGGAAAAACTAGTACTACTAGGGGCTACTGGGAGTATTTAATGACCTTGTTTGCCAATTTTCAGGCCTCACACGGTGAAACCCCCGAGCTACGGTAGGCCCCCTGGATTCCTTGACACTTCCTTGGCTTGAATCTAGTGGTGTAAGATTTCGTGATTTTAAGTCCAGTGCTCTAACTACTCGGCCGCCATGCTCCCTTCTGACGATGGGAAAAACTATACATAAGTCATTCATTTATACACAAACACTTTTAACAACGATAACAATAAAATCATTAACCATCTAGAAAATCTGTAAAAAATTATGTGTTTAACATAAAATAAAAAGCAACAAATAAAATGTACGATGTGGTGTTCCCAATTTTTTAAAAACGTCTCATTTTCCGTTAATTGCATTTCCCTTTATAAAAAAGGAATTTGGTGCAGAATTAAGATTTATTTCTCTTCAATACAGGCAACCTAAGAGGTCGTTCACCCTCGAATGTAGCTATTTTCAAAATTTATTTAAAACACCATTTTATCCAAGAATGAAATTCTAAGTATATTAAAGATTCACTTACCACAATATAGATATCACTTTCTGCTTCAGCCATGTCGTCTTTGAACTGAATTGAATTTTTGGTATTTAATGCCACTTTCAGCACTTCAACTATATCATGGCTACTATTTTTAGTGGTGGAGGAAGCCGGAGTAGCCGGAGAGATCCACTGACCCTGGGCAGGCAACTGGTAAACTTTATCACTTGCGGCTGCGAGTTGAGTGCACCCTTTTTTGTAATTTACAAAGTTGGGCGCCAACCCACGCCGTATTGGTGATAGGCTTGTATGAGCTGTTAGATCTAATGACCTAACTCACTGAGCCACCCGGGCCCCTCGTCTTAAAAAAATAAGTATTGATTAGACATTTACAAATGCATGTATTTGTCCTCGAATGATAGAATTTAATTTTATTCACTATATTACATTTTTTTAAACTTCCGTGATAAAACAGACAAAATAAGGTACTAAAAGTTAAAACGGGATTTCTAGAGTTATGCATGATCTAGATACGATAACGTAACCCTCATTCCAGTTGTGCTCCATTTAGTGTTACGAATCGATCTCATTCAACGTATGGGAGCAAATTAAAATTTTCGTTCCATGAATATTTCAACTTTCTTTTTGCATATCTGGTCATATCTTATTATTCCCAACAATTTTTAAGTAATGGTGATACGAAATAAGTGTTACAATCCCTGTTTCTATCTTCAAGACCGGTTTCGTATTTGAAAATTGTTACTTGTCCGCCATAACACCTTACGTAGACTCTCGCGATGGGCGGAGCCTATCCATATATGCCAAATATGGAAACTGTTACTACGAAAAAGTCGATTTTACTATAAAATTGATCCAAATAAGGATATCTCAAAAACGAGGCAAGTGCGCGTGAACTAGCAACTTGTAAACAAAATGTCGGACAGAAAGAAGATTTCATACATTCAAATTTTCAGATGGATATAAGTCTACCATGGATTGCTGCAGCGATTATTTAACACCTCAAGGTTTACCTAAATATATTTATCTTTCACCCCTGTTAATTTTTCTAACCACTTACAACGGAATTAGGACAAAAAAACGCCCGATGTGAATCACTCCGGGCACTGCTCCCATACGTTGAATGGGATCGATTCGTAACCCTAAATGGAGCACAAGCGGAATGAGGGTTACGTTATCGTATCTATGCATGATCATGCATGACTATCTGAAATATTTTCTCACCTGGCAGTTATGCCGCGATAAAACTTCAAATAAAAAGTAAAAAAATACTCTTACTATACCTTGGTTTAAGGTTTATCTGATGTGATACGTAGAAATATGAATACGAAGTTACCACCATCCAGGAATTAAGTTACCATAATCAGCCTAAAAATATTTACGGAGTTACTACCATCCTTGTCAAATTTTCGAAAGCAAAATTCTAAGTAACCAAACAGCATATCTTGAAGAGATTACAAAGGGTCGTTAAAATGTTCTTATCTAAGGGACAACTGAGTAACTTTTCATGCACATATATTTGAACAAAGAAAATAAGGAAAATTGATTGTACCTGTTTTTACACCTGCCATCATCGGTTGAGATGGTGGTAATTTCAGTTACCACCATCTGATTGTCACCAGTGAATATGGTAGATAGGGAAGCAGAAATTGGGCCTAACATAAAATGTACATGAATAGCAAAACATCAAATTTGAAGTAATTTCATGTGTTTCTTGTCTAAAATTAAAAATGATTTCTTTGATGTCTTCTTGTAAATTGTTGTTGGGTAGTGAATACACTTTGGGAAAAAGAAAGTGTGGGGGGGGGGGGGGGNGGGGGGGGGTATGCAAAAATTCAAGCGGACATTGTCTGATTTGAATAATTTGTGTTATGTAGCTTTTAATTAACTACATCTATTTTCTTTGTTGATTTGTTGATCTCTTCTTTTTTTCTCCAAACTTTCCATTTTATTGGAGCAAATTCCTTCTCTCAGTTTATATTTCGCGCCTTTTCTGATCCTTTGTGATGCCCTTGATTTCTTCGTATATATCGGCGATAAAAGCCGAGATTATCCGGAAAAGTTTGAAAAAAGTATTACCTCCCCTAAAACAATGAAGAAACTTCCGGGGCAGTAAATTTAAAAACACAACGTTCAGTGCTAAATTGTGACTATTTAATAATAATTTGTGATCCGATGGACTTCTAACGTATTGAATAAACGGAATAATACATTAGAAAACAACGACCGCGGCTGTTACAGCGAGAAAGTTACTTTCCAAGGAGAAATTTACTATTGAACCGTGGTAGGTGAAATTTCATGATGTCCAGTAACCAAAAAAATGGCGGCGAGTTGCCGGCCTTGTTGATATTATAGTATTTGTAGAAAAAAAATTGGGTTGTATCAAAATGTGTAAAATACGTCAAAATTAGTTGATTCTGCGTAGAGAAGGTTATAATAGAGGCACTAAAAGGAAAAATATATAGTTTTAATGAAATAACGAAAATCACAGAGTCTACCCGAGTGCCTGTGCGTTCGACGACCATTTAGAACTTGCTGTTGTTGTTGAACGTCAGAGCGCTTGCCATAAGCAAAACAGCAGATTTTTTTCGCACCTCATTTGTAGCACATTTCCACGTTTTGTGGCTATCAGATTTTATTTTCTATCCAAAACCCTAATATATATCGCTTCACCAATCATTTTCCTATTCATTCATAACCATCTTACCCTCAGAGAGTGGTGTTACACTCGATTATAGCACGTTTTTTCCTCACATGTTGCATGTTTGATCGAAATAAGAATTTTCTAGGCATCAAAGATTGATCGACTCGTGTCTGCACAACGGTTTATTTTTAATTGCCGCTATCACACATCTAATCATCTAAGCGTGTGCCACAAACACACTTCCTTATACCCAATTAACTGTCAATCAGTGGATAATTGTTGTATAATCATCAACACCTTAATTAATCACCATCATGCCACGGTTTACCTGTAAAGTCAAACAGATCAATAACCGGATATCATTAAATATGACATTCACCTTTACCATTCGTATCTCTCGGTGTTTTTCATCAACGTGGGAGTTCCAAATGGGGAATTTCCAGAAATATTGATCACAAAATGTAGGGCAAGATTTTTTTCACGGACGGAAGATTTTGAAAGTTGACGGGAGAGACGGAAGGGACCATCAAAATCGGGGGAATAATGCTCCTGCCGGAAGGTTCACATGTATGACAGAGCTATGATCATATGCATAAATAACATAAAAGAATCTCAAGAAATCGAAGCTTCAAATGTTAACTTTAAAGGAAAGAAATATTAAGAGCATGTGTGACCTGAGAAGCTAGCAATAAAGTCTAGTCATAGCATCATAAGACTTTCGCTTATAAGTTATACCAAAATACAATGCATATATGTAATATATAGACACTGAAAGGAGCATGAAAAAATGTTTTTGTTTCCAAAATTCCTGTTAATCATGTAAAAAAAATGCATTGCCATATATAATAAAACAAGAATTTTTAATGTGTAATTAGTGAGCCCATCTGACATATTTAGCAAAAATGTTTTGTTCCAGAATTGTAGAAAAATAGTATGGCTTAGTGGTACTATTATTTGGAAATACTGTATATCATTTGTTCGTTTGCCACTATATATAGCTACATGTAGTTGTTGTCTTCTTCTATTTAATAGGCACAGAATGTTATACCCTCTATAAGTGCTGTAACTGGTGTCACTCCAGGGGCATATGTATGGCGTATATGTATAGCCTTACATTCAGCTCCTAGATTTGCTGTCGGATTTATACATTTTAATAATTACAAGAATAGAATACTGTATATAAGTGAGAAATATCGGGGCCTTTATATGAGTCTTATCCGAATAAACTTCTGGGTTTATGCAGTAGAAAATTTCTGTTTGGTGGCAGTAACGTTTATATCCAATAAAGAAAACTATCGTAAGTACATGTATATTATGAATAGAAAATTTAAATAGAGATAGTCAAACAATTCCACCAAAATAAAAAAAAACGAACAATCACATCTCAACTCAAATCATTGAACATAATAAAGATCACGACAATGGACATATGTTGTTAGAAATTCATGTCTTGGCTTGAGACAGTCCCAAAAATGAGGTGGGGTTAAACCGGTTAAAAAATGAGATCATTGACTTTGGTCTATACTGTTGACTGTGTTTTTGTTTTATTAACCATGATATTTTGTACATCATGTAGATTACATCTAATTTCTCTTAAAGTGATTTAATTTTAATTATTTAAGAAATAAATCATGGAAGCTAGAATGTGTTTTGAGTTTTAGCATGGGTTGGTGGATAAAATTTACTAATATCTGCCAACCCATGTTAAAACTCAAAACACATTCTGGCTTCCATGAATTATTTCAATTTTGATATGTCTAACAGTACAAATACGGTAGTATACATTGATTGGATTGTTTGCGGACAATGTCACACACAATTTATGCTGCCAGATTCGAGCAGACGATAATTCATCAATATGTACGTTTATGACGGGAAAGTCAGTCACATGCACCGGCACATGTGCTAATGAGATTATACCCAATTGATAAATCGCCCGTTTCTTTACAAAGCAAAAGAAGGACGTTATGTCAGAGTATAGTACAAACTACATTTACATGAACTAATATTGTTTCTGTCTTTAGTTTATTATACTTTGTGAAGTGAATACATACAATATTTATGACTGGGGGCTGTAATCAACTTCTCATTGTACATCACACAAGATTTCTATAATATTTTTTATAAAGATAACAATAATGCCCCTTTTTAATTGGGCCATATTCATTTAGAGTTTTCATTGGTCCATGCAGAGAATGATAAAATTTCAGCCATTTTGTTTTTAGTCTGTGTTGAACCATATACAACTTGGTGTTTAGTGCTTAATGTCACTTTTAACAATATTTCAGCTATATCGTGTATACAACTTGGAAACGAGGGTCCTGGTAGCTCAGTGAGTCAGGTTAAGTTTACCGAACAACTCATAAAACCAATCACCAAAAAAGTGCAGTCAGTTATTCACCAATAAGGTGGATTAGCACCCAGCTTTGTAAGTTACAAGTGATAAAGTTTACCAGTTGCTTGCCCATGGTCGGTGGTTCTCTCTCGGAACTCTGTCTTCTTCCACCACTAAAACTGGTCGCCATGATATAGCTGAAATATTGCTGAAAGTGGCATTAAACACAATCAATCAATCAATCAATCAATCAACAACTTGGAAATGTAATAGTGCTGAAAGAATGCAATAAACAATCAACAATAAACATTTTATCATTTGATGTTAAATAACTCGATTTGATAACCAGCGATGCACAACTTACACTCATTGTGAAATCTATATGTATATAAAACTCTATATTTGTAATGTTCAAGTATTAGTAAATCTGTTTTTTTTCAGTCCATAACGCTTAAATTTTAAAAGTTTTACGGTAATTCTATTTTTAGCTATCCATGAGAAAATATTTGTGGTGTTTATGTTCAGCTGTTGCATATATATGTTACTTAACACAATAATCTTCAAGTGGTCAAGATCAGGTCCAATGACAGAAAATGTAAGTGTACAAAATTTGAAGAATTTGTTTTTTAGTGCAGAATATAATATATGATAGCAATCTATTTAAATTCGATCTTTTATTGCTCCCAGTATATGCGCGACATAATTTTTCCAAACCAGGAGCAATTAAAGATAGAATTTTAATTAGATTGATATGATATATATGTCATTTGGGAACAGGACAAAAGTCTTCCCGGAAATTAAAGCCCCCCTGACAAAAAGCCCCCAATAATGGAATAATCATACAATTTTATTACATTTGTTTTATATTGATGGTGATATTAAAAGATGTCTTAAAGAATTAATACAAAAAATAAAATACTTTAAAAACATATTTTTCCACATTTTGTCCATTGTTATGTTCATTTATGAAGTGTAAATTAAAAAACCCTCTGTTTAATTCCTTAAATTGAAATTAATCAGGTAAAGTTAATCAGGAATTGTTTTTATTGATACAAATGTAAACAATAATTAACTTTTCAACCTTTGAAGTTCTTAAAAGTAATGAGTGAGTTACATTTGTATTTGCTCACTTTGTTTTCTTGTATACATTTTTGTACTATGATTTTTTTAATAAAAGATAAAAACAACTTTATTTTTGTTTTTACTTTCTTTGATGAGGATTATTATAATTCTTAAACAAATACTTCAATTGTTTATGATATCTTCATGTTCCGAAAATAAAAGAATTAAAATACAGAGGTTAAAAAAGTTTTGAATCATGTTAAAAAATATAAAGAAAATTTTACATAGCCAAACAGTTAAACAAAAACTTATACTTTTTATTATTGGGGGGATTTTTGTACAGGGGGCTTTTGTCCTAGACCCATGTCATTTGTGCCGACTGAATAAAATATTAATTGCATCAATTTATTCCGGAATAAACAGTATAGAATATTTCTTTTTCAAATAAGAAATATTATGGAGATATTAAATCATCCATAGGAACAAATACGTATATGTTCACATAGCCAGGGATATTAGTTACTTGGCTTATAGGCAAGGTAAGGCTTCCATCTTTTTCATATAATTATCCTTTAAAACTACTTTTCTGTTTGAATGAAGACATTCCTCATTTCATTCTTATCAGGGTATAATATGTTCTAAATTGGCTGAGACATTTCAACCAAAACTTAACAAGAAGCATTACCGGCGAAGCCGAAGGGGACTATAGTTTTAGGTTCCGTCCGTCTGTCCGTCACATTAAAATTTTAAGTTTTCCTGACTTTTTTTTTACGTCGAATGATTTTTGGCTGAGTTATGGCCCTTGAACTTGTATTTTTTGTTCAAATTTTAAGGTTTACAGACTTTTTTTTTGACGTCCTTTGATATATTGACTTGATATTTGGTATGTGGCTATATATATAGCTATATCTAAATGAGTTACAGTTTAAATTAGAATTTCGTTCCGGTCGAATGATTTTCGGCTGAGTTATGGCCCATGAACTTGTAATTTAAAATCTAGTCACTGCAAGGTGATACATCTAATATTTTAACTTTAGGTCCTCTGATTTTTGCGGTCGGTAGGGGACAATGTATTGCTATGTGCAATACTCTCAGAATTCTTGTTATCTTTGTCAACAATTTCAGGAACTATTTTACTACCAAATAAAGAAAACACATGTACATATATGGGTGTTTATTATGATGCCTACTCCTTTGTTTACATTTTCACTGAGGAACTATTTTATTTAATAGTATATAAAGTACATATCTATGTGTTTACAATACTTTTTATACAATTTTTAGGAACTATTTGCTTACAAAATAAAGAAATACATGTGGGTGTGTATAATGCTGTCTACAGCTGCATTATTATACTGTTTTGTTCTACATAGATTCTACTGTGTTCCTTTTGGTAAGTATGTGGAGGATGCATACATACATGTACAAGTACTTCTTATGGCTTGTTCCCCACTCGCTCACAAACATACAATAGTCTCTAGTTTATAACTTCTATTATGAAAATTGTCCTTATAAGATTTATGACCTCTCTTGAGAGGGACAGAACAATTTAGTTGTATATTACTATCTCAGTGCATACATCTCAAATCTGGCCTGATTGGGTGGGTGGCCGTTGATGGGATTGACCTTATAAAAGGGGGGGGGCGAGGCGTCGTGATCATGATCATATGGTAATATGATTTACAATTACCTCTGCAATCAGTGCCTATCATCACTAAAGTTGTGAGTTCGAATCCTGCTCAGGCGAGGTGTACTTGATACAACATTATGTGATAAAGTTTGTCAGTGACATACGCATGTCAGTAGTTTTCTGCGGGTACTCCGGTTTCCTCCACCAATAAAACTGATTGCCACGATATAACTGAAATATTATTGGAAGTGGCATTAAGCACCATAAACGAAACCAAACCTATTTTCAGCTGTACCCATTATCTGTCTCTGCATAGTTCTGATATTACATGTTGTTTGTACCTGATAGAATCTGAGAAATTATATGATCTTTGATTAAATTACTCAACTCTCTAACACTGATCTATCTTTCACTATGACATAGAAATATGTACCTTGCATGTTTAATCGAGACTTTAGGTCAATACTGTTTAAACTTTAAAATCATATGTTACTATTAATAACCAATAAGTCTTATAATTTGTGTACATAGACTGATGCTTGAGAGTGAGTGAGGTATTGTTGTTTAATGCCAAATGAGCAATTTTTCAGTTATGAGTTATATTCGATGAGATGATGTTTTATAGTGCTAACTCACTGAAACACCAATTTGTAGGTAGACTTGTTGCTTCACTGGGACAAATTATCCTGAGTTTGAGCCAACCAGTCTTTGCCCTTTCTTCTTAAAGCTGTGTACTTAACGGTGAAGCAACAAATACCAATTTTATAGACTTTGGTTTGATCCAACCAGGGCTTAAACCCATGATTTACTGCACTTGAGGCAAGCACTTCAGACTAGCCATTACACCACTGATGCAGTTCTGACGCTTAAGAAAATATGGTTTGTTACATTTCTGATAGTGTGTAAAAATCAAGTTTTGTTACAACCTTCTATAATGGTATCGACTGCAGATTAATATATTTTTTTTATTTTTATGGGGTTCTGTTTCTTATTAAGTCATTATCTAATATAATATTTCCATTTATTTTCAGCTTTCAGTTTTTTCTCAGCCAGTGAATATTTGATAGCGTACTCCAACATGACATACCACGTGAGTGCATACTATGAATTTCCAGACTATCAAATCGTATATTGTCAGATGAATACTTACCCAAATCAAAATGGCAACTCTGAAAACAATGTCGTGATGAATGGGGACAGAATTTCACCGAGACGTTTACGGTCCAGAGAGAAAGGAGCAAAAGTGTGTTAACTGCCGAACCATCCATTGCTATGTTGTTACATCCTATGTTATATGTAATAGTGGTTACTGTGTAACTTTACTAAGTTAATTAGATCAACTGATAAGCCAATAGACCATTTGGACATATGTTTTTACAGGAGTTATTTCCCTTTAAGGTTGGGGGTAAATGTTCCCATTTCATGCAAAGTTCAATGAAAATAATTTTAATGTTATAGCAACTTGTGAATTTTCTAGTTGCTATAAAATTATGCTCTAATTTTTTATAAGACTCAAATATGTACAAATTATAAGAAAATTATACACAAATTCCTTGTCCTTTTTGTTACTCTCCCTAGAACAGGTACCATTTTGCCCTCAATAAGGGAAATAACTCCCTATAAAAAGAATTGTTGCTTTTTAAAAGTAAATGTTTAAGGTGGTACCATACACTTCAGGTAAAATTTGATCTGCTCGTTTAATTTTCTTATTTTTTTGGCAGTATGTTTGAATATATCCACTGTAATAAATTTCAAAATTTTAACAAATTCCAACCAACAGACTCAGAGCTATGAATTCACTAGCCTCATAGCAACTTTTCTCTGTGGTTTTGATCACTGAGATGCTTGAAATCTGCATACAAACATCATATGATCAAAACGTTCAACTGATTTTAAAGAGTTATGGTACCCCCTTAAGCAGACTTTGTGTATTATTCCAAGAACAAAGTTTGAAGTGATAGATTTATTTTTTGCTAGAAAGTTCACTGTATATCATCATATACTAAAATGTTTATCTTCTGAAATGAGCAGCTGTTGTTGTTTTTATATACCGGTACCTATATATGTGATGGGATTAAATATCCAAGATGAAATGGCAAAAATATACCGGTAAATTACTGTCTGAATATTTTTTTTCATTTAGATTGACTTTTATATATGGATTTTTAAAAATGTAGTTATTCAATGATATTCGTAATTCCATTCTAGCTAGTCAGTGAATATATTTTATTTCAAGGCAAATTGCTTTTTTTTCTGTGACCTACAACTTTAAATGTATAATTTACATTTTAAGCCATAGGAATGACCGAAAGTAAAGTGTTGAGAATAGAGGTTTGTCAATGTTATCAATGTACAAGTAGCATTACATTTTGAGTAGTAGAAAGTTATTATTTCTGATATCATACAAGTAACCCTTCATAGATAGAGAATGTATATTTAAAGATGTGGGCTATTTAAACTAAAGATTTAAATTATAAAATATTCTTTCATTTTTCATGTACAGTCAAACCTGTATTAAGAGGTCACCTTTGGGACCAAGAAAAAGTGGTCTTATAAGACAGGTGACCTCTTAAAAGAGGTTAAATTCATATGAAACTTTCCATGACAGGACGAGGGGCCCGGGTGGCTCAATGAGTTAGGTTGCTGAATCTAACAACTCATACAATCCTATCACCAATACGGCGTGGGTTCGTGCCCTGCTTTGTAAATTGCAAAAAAGGTTGCACTCGAATCGCAACCGCAAGTGATAAAGTTTACTAGTTGCTTGCCCATGGTCGGTGGTTCTTTCCGGGTACTCTGGCTTCCTCCACCACTAAAACTGGTTGCCATGATATAGCTGAAATATTGTTGAAAGTGGCATTAAACACCAAAAATCAAATCAAATTCCATGACAGGACAAGAAAAATATGACCTTTTAATACAGGTGACTGCTTAATAGAGGTGACCACATGGACAGATTTGAACAGCTAGTACACCATGTAGAACTTTGGTATCTGTACATTCCTTACATACTGGTAGTTTTAATAACATTCAATATACGATAATGAAATCCTGATTATTAAAACAAATCTATTTAAACTTGACTTGCTGAAAGATCTCTATATAAAAAATACACATATCCTTCTGTTATTGTGATTCTGACGTTTTTAAAGGAACACATTTTTGCTTTAAATTATTAAATTTTTCTCTTCTTGGGGTGAGTTTTTGCTAAATAAAATTATAACATAATCCTTGTTTTAATTCTAACGTTTCGGCCACAAGGCCTTCATCATTGTTATATTTCATAAAGTTTATTACATGTTGATACATCTAAGATTTAATGTAAACTGTATATAGAAAAGTAACATCATCAGTCATTCCTAAGGTCTGTCGGACATGTGGCAATGTCCAGTAAAAATTGGTTTGGTCCAGTAAAAGGTTATTCATTACTGGACAAAATGACCAGTAGGAATCTAAGTACCTCCTCTGTCGAGTATGTGAAGGTCATGTAAACTTGATGCTGGGACCAGTAATTCGTACTCCTTTACTGGACCGAATGTCCATTCAACTTCAATTTACGTTGGGAAACACTTCATCATGATGGTATTTGTTTCTGTATTTTTAACATCATCATGTTATATCCATTCTCATGTATACATGTACTATTAATTATAATGTCGACCAAGTGACTCCAAAATATGTGACAATTTTCTACAGTTGTAATAATTTGGTACTTCAAAAGCAATGACTGTTATTTTATTTTAAATTCTATTTAATTTGTAATATTACATATGGTGTGGTTTTCGTACAATTTCATTGGCTAAATCAGTCACGTGATATACCTAATATTTAATGAATTTTTTCCACTGTGAAGAAACCAGACGTCTTGTTTCTATTTTTAGAAAATATTGACACTATGTTTCTATTTTTAAGTATATTGATGCTATGTTACTAAATTTAGATCTGCATATTGTCTGTTCCGGACCGCATTTACACTCCACCTGTAGTAAACAATTTTATAGTTTTATTGTGTTCTTAAACAATAAAATAATGATGTGTTAATATTTTATTTTTAATGACACGAGTAATACATTACATATGTAATATAAAAATTAAGGACTTTTTACTCTGTCAATATGTTATATATGGACCTTCGTCTTCGGTCAATATAATTTTAACAGGTGCATATATAACATATTGACCTCGTAAAAAGTCCATAATTGATAAATATTACATGGTGAGAGCACAAGAAGACCCTCATCAATATATAGTAGGTATTATAGTATGTCATTGGGTAACATACTCATGATATGTTATGGATGTAGTATACAATTTTCAAAAACATCTGTTTTTAGAATATTTGAAAATACAAATGTAATTTTTGAAAGATTGGATAATTTTCATTTGTAAGAATTGAAAATTGTAATCACCACTGTTTAAACTGCTACATCATGGTACAGAGACATAGTACCAGTGGCAGCAGTGTGTGTAAGTGTGTATGTATGTATGTATATTTGTCTGTCAGTTGGTTCAGGAAGCTTATATCTTAAACAACTAGTCATTTACATGTATTTAATCCTTTGAACTATCTGATGTTTTATGTATGATATAAAAAGTATATATATATATATATTTTTATATTTTGTAAGAGGTCGTTCATATGTACCATGATTTCTATCTATATTCATTTTTATTTATTTAGTGATTTTAGTTTACTTGGATATGTAAGCTTTAGCTATTACTTGGCATGTGTTCATTTATATATTTTCTGTTGTGGTCGTGATCGTATGGCTGTTGGATTTACAACTACCTGTGCAATCAGTGCTGAACATAATGCTAAAGTTGTGAGTTCGAATCCCGTTCATGGTGAGGTGTACTCGATATAGCATTATGTGATAAAGTTTGTTGGTGACTTACGACAGGTCAGTGGTTTTCTCTGGGTAATCCTGTTTCCTCCCCCAATAAAACTGACCGACACGATATAACGGAAATATTGTTGAAAGTGTCATTTAACATGATAACACTAGCCCTCTACCATGATTTCTATCTATATTCATTATATTTATTTAGTGATTTTAGTTCACTTGGCTCTGTAAGCTTTAGTTATTACTTGACACATGTGTTCATTTATATATTTTCCTTTGTAATCACAGAATCAAGTTTAATTGGAATGGTCCCTCAATGGTTCCTTTCAAAATAACTATTGTGAAATCATGATCTCCTCCAAGATGGTCACAAAAAATAACTAAAACAAAATTCTAATAGAAAAATCATCTAAATTTTTTAATGGAATCAAGACATCTGCGCATTGGTCCGTACTGTGTCACCTTTTTACCGACTAGCTGATATGTTTTTCATAAAAATAGCCTCCTTACTTGATACTAAACGATATTCAATCAAACTTATCATATTTTGTCCAGTGAAAGAGTAAGAAAAAAAATCCTCTAGCCAGAACAATTTTTATAATAAAATGCCATAATGTGTATGATGTCACACTGGCCAATGATTTGATTTGATTTATTGTGTTTAATGCCACTTCCAGCAATGTTCCAGCTATATCATGGCGACCAGTTTTAGTGGTGGAAGAAGCTGGAGCATTCGGAGAGAACCACCGCCCATGGGCAAGCAACTGGTAAACTTTATAAAATTACTTGTGGCTGCGAGTCGAGTGCACCCTTTTTTGTAATTTACAAAGCCAGGCGCGAACCCATGCCATATTGGTGATAGGCTTGTATGAGTTGTTAGGTAACCCAACTACTTAATTCATTGAGCCACCCGAGCCCTCTCTGGCTAATGATTTTCAGTATCAGAGTCAGTTCTTTGACAGTGACAATATCACTCTGTGAGATCAAAGAAAAAATGTTCAAATTACCCATAAATCTATCTACATGTGTATCATAGTTATCCCAACTTCTGTATTATTGTTTTTACGACATTACATCAACATATTTCGCAAAGTAAACAATTTTCATAAAACTCAGACACATCATGTGATCTTATATACAGAGTACAACCTACAATTTCCCTTTTTTCCCCCTTCTTTTAATTTTCAGTTATTTAAACAATGTTAAATGAATTGAGTATGTTTTAATGACTATTTTCAATTTTCCATGTGTTTTGTTAGGAAACGAATTAATATAAGCATTACGCTTGTTTCTGAATCCTATGTTTTATTGTGTTACACAACTGGGACCAAGGTGTTGAAGTAAATAACACTTTGAATGATAAATGTTCTATTGATTAAAATACATGACAATGAATTAGTACTTCGCATTAATTAGAAGTTTATAATTATAGTCCACTAAGACTTAAATCGAAGTTCTCATAATAGTTCTGCACTGCTCAGATACTAGCAAAGTTCTATACATGTTAAACAATAGAGTGCAAGGTTAGTAGCATTCTAGGATAATAATAATAATCATTATTTTGGGTTGTCCAGTTTTATAAGTAGATGAGGCATCCAATCAGAATGACTAAGTCCAATTGTCCTCTAAATGAACTATGGACTCATGTCCAGTGTATATCGGGTATGTTACAGTAATGGTAATAAAAGTGTCAGGAACATGGGAGGTACATTACAGGTAATTCCACGACGATGTAAATAGTCGATGTGCAATCTCTGTAGGTACAGAGCCAACTGTTATTAATTAACACAATTATAATTATAACGCAATTGTGTTACAATTGTATTATGAAACAAAAGTTTATATGTTATTTATCAATAAAATATGCTTAAATCAACTTCTGTATTTTGTAAATTAGTTAATTTGTATGACCTTATTTAACACCAATGTTTTATATGATTCCATTTTGTTGTTACTTTGTACATGTACTGTCAAACCTGAATATAAAGGTCATGCAAGGGAATCTGAATATATGACCTTTATGAGCAGGTTACCCTTTATATACAGGTTTAAATTATATGCACTGTTCATTAATAGCAAAAACGAGAGACTGCCCTTTAAGGCATGTTTTACTGTATTATTATTTAGATTGTTATATGTCTTATTGTTGTGTGGTTCTGCTTTGAGCATAGTGTACTGTAAATTCAGAAATTATTGCGATGTTTTTATTATTGCGAAAAATGCGACTGAAGTGAAATCGCAATAATTAAACCTCGTATTTCAGAATCATATGTATCCATTTGTACTAGAGGACTTCATGCTTCGCAATGATAAAAATTGCAATCTGTGAAAATTTTCGAAGATCGCAATAGTAAATGAACGCAATAATTTCCGAATTTACAGTATATAATTATATTATCAGGTTTCCAACTTGATAATAACATATTTGTGATGATAATAATATATTTTATTATACTTCACTATTTTTTTTCCTTTATAAAAACATGACAGTAGTTTTACTATTTCATCCTAAAATCAACTGCATCACAATATATTTTGTTACAATTTCTTACTCACTTAGTGAATCATTGTTATTCAACACCAATTGAGCAATTATTCAGCTGTATCAATTTTATGGTCTTCAGTTTGACCCATATATGGCTCAAACCCATGATCTACTGTACTCAAGATGAGCACGTTAACCACCATTGCAGTTCTTACTCACATAGACTTGGCACATTACTAGCAGCATATGAATATGTGTGGGAACTATTATCATGGCTTCAGATCACTGCCCCCAAACCCTAACGCTTTACAAAATCATTCAACATATTTGCTTTTGAAGAAAACAATAAATGGACTGAGAAACTAAAAAAATCAATCATTTTCAAATTTCTCAGAGATTTGGATTAATGTACTTATATCTTTTACAGAAAATGATAGATTTATTTTTCAAGCTTGCCTAACATATGTATAAAATCATTGTAATAAGTGATTAATGATGTTTTTTAAAACGAGAGGACTTTTCTCAGTCATCTCTCATCGAAGGGCTAAGCCCTGAGATGAGAGATGACTGAGAAACGTCCTCGAGTTTTAAAAAACATCTTTAATTATTTTATCGCTATTTTGTATTCATAATTAAATAATTTTTGTTGAGATACTGACATTTTTTTTAAACACAATTAATATTTTATATCGTTAATCACTTAATTATCAAGAATTTGGTAATGTGACGTCATTATAACATCATATTAGAAAACAAGATACTACTACGTGCGTCCTTGACTACGCTTAGCGATTAGCGATAATTGGAATTATCTCATGCGCTTATGTGATATGAAATATATCGGTTTTAAACATCAAAGGGAAAATAAACAAAATAGCGATAATGATACAGATTTCTTGGTCAAAATTAATTTGCAGTGCTAATCTAAAATTTCACACTTAATTTACGATTATGGTGTTTTGGTCACAGTTTTGCTGTAATAGAATTGTTTCTTTGTTTATTATTATTTTTTATTTACATGTATTATATATGGCAACTATATGGATTATTTTGTCCATTGTCTGTGTCATCTGTTGTGTCAATATATGCTTAAAAACAACTACATTAAGATCATCACATTAAACATTTGAAATCTGGAAATTGTGTTTCTAGAGTTATGTCCCTTGTTTGTAAGTTGCTATAATTATGTTACAATAGGTATGAGTGGAACACATATTGATGGAAAAATAATTCGGAAGAACAAAATTTGTATATAACTGTTTAATTTTTGGTTTTCCAAACTTTTGAATTAATGAGCATACTTGATGAAGACAGAAAAATGATATGGAACAATTTTTTGTATGCAACTTTTTAATCACTCGGTTTTCAAATCTTTTGATTTTGAGCATACCTGATGAAGGCAGAAAAATAATTTAGAACAATTTTTTGCATGCAAGTTTTTAATTATTTGGTTTTCAAATCTTTTGATTTTGGGCGTACCTGATGAAGGCAGAAAAATAATTTAGAACAATTTTTTGTATGCAAATTTTTAATTATTTGGTTTTGCACCTTTTGATTTTGAGCGTACCTGATGAAGGTTATTCAAGATATATGTCACATACACTAAATTAGATATCTACGTTTTTTATTATTATTTAGATGGAATAGAGATATTATATCCATAGCTTAAAGAAGTCAAGATGGACTAGCTAGCAGTTTTTATCCCATGCAGTCAAACCTGTTTTAGTGACCACCTCTAATATGGAGTAGGCATTGCCTAGATGTGAGCACAGCATTTCTGTCTGGCCAGTGTGTATATATTTGAGTGAAAGTTGAATATCACAAAATATCAAGTTTTTTATTGTTGACATAAAAAAAAAATTCCGAAAAAAATACTTAAGACAACCATCTATCGACTTTGACTTTTGTAATATATTACACGCCAACTTTTATCGACTTCCGGACGAAAGGATATCAATCTCATCATTAGGCAGACCCAACTGTGTGTTGCATGTCCATGTTGCTGTAGAGCTCTTCTGTGCTTGATATTAATCAGTAGCTTGTATTATGTGACCTTAATATTGATTTCCCTTCCCAGTGCATTTCATATTAATTTAACCTGTATTTAGCAACCACCTGTCTTATATGACCCTATTTCAATGTTGCCTTGGAAGGTCACATTAGACAGGCTTGACTGTACTATATAATATTGTTAAACTATATTATTGTTATATTGAACTATATCAATGCAACTGTTATTATTGTGATAGGACAAGCCATTTACAAATGGACAACTGTTTTAATGGACACATTACAGAAAATACATGTTTCTTCAGTCATCCAGATTTTTGTTAGATCAATTACATGTAGTAAAATAGCTGTTTTTAGTTCACCTGGACCAAAGGTCCATGTGAACTATTGCCATCACTTGGCATCCGTCGTCTGTAAACTTTTCACATTTCAAGCTTCTTCTCCGAAACCACTTGGCCAATTGGAACCAAACTTAGCAGGAATGTTCCTTCGATGGTCCTCTACAAAGTTTCTGTTTTTCGTTCCAGTCAGATATTCAACATGGCTGCCAGGGCCAATAATATGCTCTGATTGTCTGAAATTTCAAAGATCTTCTTCTCTGAAACTAATGAACTGACTGAACCCAAACTGTAAATGAATAATCATTGGAATGTTCTTTACCAAGTTTCTGTTTTTTATGCCGATCGGAAATCCAAGATGGTCGCCACCGCAGGACAGATTAACATTGGACCCTATGGGAAAATGTTCAAATGCCTTCTTCTCAGAAACTACAAATATGATTAAAGCCAAACTGTACATGAATGTTCATTGGATGGTCCTCTACAAATTTTTGTTTTTTGTTCCGATCTGAAATTCAAAATGGCGGCTACGGCAGGACTTAGTTTAACATTGGACCCTATGGGAAACATATTTCAAAACGCTTCTTCTATTAAACCACTTGGACAATTGAAACCAAACTGTCCAGGAATAATCATTTGAAGGTCCTCTAAAAAGTTCGTTTTTTTTTATGCCGATCCGAAATCCAAGATGGCCACCACTGCAGGACATAGTTTTTACATAGGACCAATTGGTTCTTTTTATAACCAGGTGAACGATACAGGCTCTTGAGAGCCTCTGGTCTGTTTTTATATACCTCAACAATTTACAGAAAGAAAGAATGATAATCGTACAAATAGTTTGATACTACAGAATAAATAATAATATTTTTGTATGAGAAAGTTCTACGTTGATTATAATTTCATGTGCTTTTTAGAAGTAATAAAGAGGTCACATAAACATCAGCACAGGGCTTTCAATATTTTTCAAGTCTACCAGTACTTCACTATTTACAGGCGGTACTTGGAACAATTTTCATTACTATCTTTAAAATCAGGAGGTACCAAAGACCATTTTAGGCAGGTAAACGTACCTGGTACGGCCTGATAAAATCCGCATTATTTTTAGTCATTGATACCCATTGAGCTGTAATACTGTAGTAAACTAATTCTAAATCAATTAACTTCCTTTTGGCAAAATATCGAAAGGGATAACTTTATAATTTTCTTTTTAATATGAAATAATTTGTTTATGTTTTAATGCAATTTTTATTCAGGATAAACACAATATTAATGAAGTTTCTTCAAATATAAAGTTATTTGTATTCGGCATGAAATAAGGAAAATGTTTGGTAAACATTGCTTTCTCCCTGTTTTTTAACCTCTTACGCATGATCTTTATATTTTATGGTGCTGCACTGATATTGTCTATAAATAAAAGTTATCTAATTCAGCATTCTTCACTGAATATAGATGAAAAAACAATGAAAGTGATGATGAAAAACCAATACCCCAACCTCCAATGTGATCAAGTTTGTCAGTGACTTACGACAGGTCAGTCGTTTTCCCCCAGAGTACTCTGTTTTTCTTCACCAATAAAAGTGACTGCCGCGATATTACCTTAATTTTGTTGAAAGTGACGTTAAACACCATAACATCCCCATCCTCACACACAACCTCCAACACAAGGGAACGACCATTTAACTTGAAGGGGGGGGGGGG
>MJUT01025766.1:1106653-1119038 GCA_002080005.1 Gigantidas platifrons
AAAAAAAATAATCTGATTCATAGTTTGTCATATAACTTAATGTTAAATTCTGGAGAAAAAAAATTGTGCTTTGCGCGACAAAAAAAAAAAATTCTAACTCTCGTGTTGTCCGAATAAAAATTTCTGAACAATAAAAATACCATAACCCCCCCCCTGCAAGTTAAATGGTCGGTCCCTAACTGCAACTATTTTCAACATAACTTTATGATTATTATCTACGAAACATTAGTTTGTTTGGCTTTTAAGTAAAGTTGTTAAAAGTCTTTCTGATAGCTTTAGGAGATAGACACAGACAGTGTTGAGATCGTAGTTTTTGATTGTAATTATGATGTCATAGTATAAAGAAAACTTGTTTTTACTAAGTTCTGTATCTATTAATAAAATATTTATACACAATATACAATTTGATATTTATTGAAGCGGGGACGTCGTGATCGTATGGTAGTTGGACTTACAACTACCTATGCAACCAGTGCCTAGCACCACTAACGTTGCGAGTTCGAATCCCACTCAGGCGAGGTGTACTCAATACAACATCATGTGATAAAGTTTATCAGTGACTTGCAACAGGTCGGTGGTTTTCTCCGGGTACTCCGGTTTCCTGCAACAATAATACTGACCGCCACAAATATACCTGAAATATTGTTGACAATCTATAACAGCAACAAAAATATTACGATATTTATTCCTGACAGAATAAACAGTTATAGAATACTGTTATGTGTTACTCATGAAAGGAATATTATAGAGTTGTTTATTATGAGAAAAGTTTGAAGATACCAAAGGGGTAAGCAGAATCTATAAGTTGAAGGACAGACAACACAGTGGCCAAAAGACACAGGACAAACAATGATCTACCAAACACTACACAGAAAACTAGATCGAACAAGACGAACCCCACTGAAAACTGGAGGTGAACTCAGTTTCCCCGGAAGAGTAAGCCGTTAGTGGCACCTGTATTGTTACTGTAGTTACAAATCCAGTATTTATCCAAAGGAATAAATATTAGGTGGAACAAATATATGTTCACAGGGTGAAACAAAGTAGTGTCATTACTATACAGTATAGATCGTAGTTAAATGTAGTGGGGGTTTGAGAAAGATATGAGATAGACGATTTAATATTGATAATTATCAAACTTTTGTCCTGCATGTTATCTTCTCAGTAAAACACCAAAACCTTTTGAAATCAGTGGTGTAATGGTTAGCATAATCCCTTCAAATGCAGTAGATCGTGGGTACAACCACCTGTCGGGTCAAACAAAGTACTAAAATTGGTATTAGTTGCTTCTCCACTAAGAAGATAGAGCAAAGACCAGTTGGCTTGGAATTGGGAGGTGTCAGAGTGGAGCCACATGTCAACATGCCAACTGTTATTTCAGTGAGCTAGCACTATAAAATCAAACTAAGTGTGTTGGTCTAGTATAAAGTGAACATAATTATCGTCTCATCAGATGGAACTTGCTCTTATCATGATATAGCTGAAAACTTGCTCGTTTGGAGTTACAGCAACAATCACTCACTCCTAAACCGTTAAAAAGAAACTCGACATGAATATTCTCTTGATGGTCCTCTATGAAATTTATGTTTTTTATGCCTTCGCTATCCAAGGATTACGATTCACATCCCCTCCTCTTCGCCCACTGCCATGTTAGCTGTAATTTCTGTGCACTTGTCAGCTGCATTTTGTTAGTTATGTCCTTTATAATGATATCATCTTCAGCCAAACAGCACAGTCCCTAATGGCAATGCCTACATGTGTCCATTTTATGTTCACACTTTGTCTTGCATTATGATCAGGGCTGTCTTAACAGCATTATAGGCCCCCAGGCAAAGTAATGCACTGGAATACCTACACCACTGACAGGATTCAAAATTTTAATGTCAATAAAATTAAACATATTTATTGTATTGGTACTTCAAACAAAATCATTAAAACACATGCCATAAACAACATACATGGATTAAAATGGGTCCACTGGGCAATTGGGCGACGTGCCCACGAGTCAAGATGACACTGATTACTTGTTGCTATTGTCGACTGCATCCAAAAAAAACGTCAGTGTGACGTTGAACATCTGTCATGGCTAGAAGATGCATCTAAACCTATTGAATCCAAACTGCATGTACTATTATTACATGGTCCTTAAAAAGCTTCCTGCTTTCTATTTTAATCAATATAAATATCTTCGGTATCTGCTAAACAGATGTATAATGTATGTATTTCCATTACTTATTCTTCAGAGAAATCTTTTTAGCATACCTGACCCAAAGGGTCAAGCGAGCTATTGCAATCATTGATGTCCATTATATGTCTATTTCAAAAATCTTCTTTGGAAGCTGGATGATTAGAAATCAAGAAGTGAGGTTGGGATCCCAAGTTTCTACTGTTATTTCTGGGATTGAAATTTTCAGTCAACCATTGCTGTTTAACTTTTATTTCCAAATTTAATTTAGATCACATTTTATATACGACTTATGCGGCAGCCATAATCATGCATGATCGTATGGTAGTTGGATTTACAACTACCTGTGCAATTAGTGCCTATCACCACTAAAGTTGTGATTTTGAATCCCGCTCATGGCGAGGTGTACTTGATGCAACATTATGTAATAAAGTTTGTCAATGACTTTGCCGCAGGTCGGTGGTTTTCTCCAGGGTACTCCAGTTTCCTCCACCAATAAAACTGACCACCACGATATAACTGAAATATTATTGAAAGTGGCATTAAACTCCATAAACCAAACCAAACCAAACCAATAAAGTTGTGAGTTCAAATTTCGCTCATGACGAGGTGTACTCGGTACAACATCATTATGTGATAAAGTTTCTCAGTGAATTGCGGCAGGTCTGTGGATTTCTCTGGTACTCTGGGTTCCTCCACCAAAAAAAAATTGACCACCACGATATAACTGAAATATTGTTGAAAGTGGAGTTTAGCGCCATAACCTAAACCCTATATGACATCTTTACATACAACCATGTCGGAAAACTTTAATTTCATTCATATAACACAATACAATATGAAATCTAGAACTTTATTTTTATCATTTTCCAGCCTTTTCCTATATTAATGTTAAAATTAACATGGAAAAAATAATCTTTACTCCATGCATTCCACAAAACAAATACATTGAAAACAAAATACTGGTATTTTAACAATGACTAATGGAAGTGCAGTAAATAATTGCAAAATTAACAATATCAATATGCATACTGAAAATTTGTAAAATGCACTTTCTGAGGAACAAGTACTCCAGGTAAATAAGTTAAGAACAGATCCCAAAAAAGTGTGGTTTTGGAAAATATAATTTGTTTATATTAATACTTGCACAATTTGTATAAAAACAATAGAAATATATACCAAATATTATTTTCCCTTTTTATCAAAACATATAGAATCAATTCATTTAATCTCATACATGTACATTTGTATTAATAAAATATTGGGAATATCTTCACAATCCTGAACTTAAAAAATAATAATAATTAAATAGATTTATTTTTTTTTAGAATTTTAGATTAATAGAATCTCATATTATCTATAATGAAACATTTTTACTGTATATATAAAAAAATATTTACTTTTAACAGAATATTAACAAATATTTAGGGTGGGATGATACAGAAATAACACATTTTTACACTGTTTTTAACAGAACAACAAAATATGATTCCCCACCTATAAAGTTTGACCAAACTTCATCAAGTTGTTAGTTGAGAAGAACAAATGATGACGAATGTCTGGTAAATGGGTCAGAACTAGTTCCTGGTTAATGGGCAATGATGATTGCTTGATTAATGAGAGATAACTAGTGTTTGGTTAATGGATAAACACTTAAAACTTGTTTAACTTGAATTTAACTTTGAGTTAACCAAGCATTCAATTTATCCTGGGTAAGTTGAGCTGAAAGCTACAAAAAATGAACCCTATTTATTTCTTGAAGTTATCCAAATTAACGAATTAAATGATATCCATCTACATCTATATAGTTTAATTTGATGTTAATACTGCAATCTGATTGGCTGATCAGCCTGGAGAAAAATTGGTTATACTTGATAACCTGGGTTTGGTATTGTGACGTCACCAACATATTGCTTCCCCAACGACAAATTCAAATGGTCCCATGAAATATTAGTAATTAAAATCAAGGAATCAATAAATTTTGTTGTAAAAAATAAATTATAACAAATATTTGAAATTTTTTAACAGGTTTACATGTATAACCTGGTTTGGAACAGTTTGCACTTCGCACAACCCACTTCTCAGTTTATTAAGCGTAACCTGCCCCAAACCATGTTATATCGTATAACCTGTTCAAAAATTGAAAATATTCCTTAAATATAATCATCTCTAGCAAGTGACAACCATACTACCACTGGATTCCCAAAAGTGTTGTGTTGAATAAGGGAAGTTAACAATTCATTTGTTATTTTTTTGGTTATATTGAAATAATAAATTTGTAGCAAATGCTTGAATTTGATTGGTTAGAATTTTTTATCCATCATGTCATAGATAACAAATTTAACCGGAAGTCACATGTTGGCGTCTCAATTGGGAAAATTTTTAATTTTAATTATTTTTAAGCAATTATTATCCGTCAAAATATTTTTAGGAAAAGAAAAAAAAATTAATTAGGAATTAATTTATAAGGATTGATCACAATTTTTTGTTCGGTTCATTCGAAATAGAATTTTTTATCCATCATGTCATAGATAAAAAATTTAACCGGAAGTCACATGTTGGCGTCTCAATTGGGAAATTTTTTAATTTTAATTCTTTTTAAGCAATTATTATCCGTCAAAATATTTTTAGGACAAGAAAAAAAAATAATTAGGAATTAATTTATAAGGATTGATCACAATTTTTTGTTCGGTTCATTCGAAATAAACTCAAAAATGTGGTACACACCCTTGCATAACCCAGTGTGTACCACATTTTTGAGTTTATTTCTTCATGAACAGAAAAAAAAATTGAGATCAATCCTTAAATGTGACTGAAAGATGACTGTCAATATATAAAACTAATTACTCAGTAGTTAATAATGAAACCGTAACAATAGCACCAGAAAAACACGAGCTTCGTCTGGGTTTTTTTTTTTATATATTGTGAAAAAATTGATTTTTATATGTATACTGATAAGTTAATAAATGGTGGTAGGTATTTATCAACATTGATCAGGTAAGACATCAAAGGGTAGAACCTATAAATCTTTTTTTTTTGGTTTTGAAACTGTATAATGACAATAAATAGGTTAATGAAACTGTTGAAATAATAATAAACTTAAAATGTATTTTGATGATTCCAATCTCAAGGGAACCTCTAATTTTAACCATTTTATTGGCAGCTGCTACCACAGTTATGGATAGATTATGTCATATTCTACCTGGCCTGGGTAATTTATACAAAATATTGAAATAATAAACTCTGTTCAGGTAGGATTGTAGAATTAAATACCTAGTTTATGTAAAGTTGCACATAAATCTATAATTGCACACACAGTAACATGAAATAAAAATGATAGTATCTACCAGGTTTGTACAATAACAAGCATTGCAGATCATGTTTATCAAAACTAACCAATTTCTTGTCAATCTAATTAAAATTGAATCTTGAATTGCTCCCCCTTTTCTGATATGTCATGCATCATCAGAAAAGGAGGAAGCAATTCAAGATCTACTTTTATTTAGATTGGTTTTGCATTAATTTCTACAAAATGATTTGTAACAGTATATGAGTAAATAGTCATTTTTTATAATGAGTGACAGCAATATATAGCTATGCCATTCTTATATGATATATATAATACCCAATTATTGAAATAATGAATAAACAATGTATTCTCTTAAATTGACAATACAATAATTTTATCATTTTGTGGTTCACTTAATTAAACTATGCAAATTTAAATCTAATGAAATACAATTTACCATTGACTGTTGCCTGTAGTGTTTGAAACCACATATTCAAGAACCCATGGATCAATGCATTTTCTAGAAACCACTAAAATTGGTGTCAACAAATAAAAACACTGTCACAGTAGGTTTCACTGTATCAGCCTTGTAGGTTGGTATACAATAGTAAAATGTATTATCAAATACCAGGTTATTTACAGAATTTGATCTTGTTTAATTACCGGTACATTTTTTTAATTACTATTATTAGAGTACCACTTACGATTAGGGGGGTAATGCCACTAATGGTGTTTAATGCCAATTTCAACAATAATGCCAATTTCAACAATATTTCACAGAGTACCAGTAAGCAAAATAAAGCAACATAATATATAAAAATGAGATGTAGCGACTACAATGATGAAATGTCTACTACTTACAAGTGTAAAATAATCAGACACAAAACAAAGGAATTGACAACAAATTATGTTCTACAACTCTGAAGTAAATACGGGGTATATATCATGTCATAATGCTTCTTGCACATACTGTATCATTTTAAACTTAAATATTGGTAGCCATGGTGATTTGTGGAATACTTTTTCTTTATTATCTGTTTTTACTTGAAATATTAACAATTAAAAATTATTCGTACAACCAACTCCCACTCCTTTAAAACCATAAGGAACTCCTGATGTGAGATATTATTGCAAAGGGGGGAGGAAAAGGGAAAAAAATTGTTTCATAGTTAAAAACAACTGCAAGTTCAATACATAACTTGAAGTCGAGATTTATAACTATGCTCCAAATTTTGACCCACCCCCTTTGCAGCACCATCTCACATCAGGAGTCTATCACAAAATTTTTATATATTTAAACATTGTATTTACATGTGCATGATAGTATGATTACACATTCCTATTCTTAACTTTTTATGCATTTCTTTTGGCTTACAGTGTTTAACGCCACTTTCAACAATATTTAAGTTTCATTTCAATTTGGGGTTCAGCCAGCACTAATGAATTAATAGCAGTAGAATTTATCTGTAATTTTTTTCCATTCTACTGCAGACAATATGAGAATACTACAATTCTGAAAAACCAAAATTAAACTATATTAACAAATTACGCTTGGATTTGTAAAACTATTTCTACAGAGGGGCTAAATTTGTTTATATATGATTGTTTAATGTCATATTCAAAAAACAATATTTCAGTTTATATTATGGGTGGTCAGTTTTATTCACAAAGGATATTAGAATACAACATATTTCAGACCATATCAGATCACACACAAAAAACATCAAATTTCATTGAATCATTATTCTGGAGAGGATTCTACAACTTCCCCTATAAAGCTATCAAATTCATACACATTAGATTCAAACATGCTTAATTGGTCTGTAATTAGTTCTAATGTTTCACACACTGTGGGTTCCACTGTGAACATGTTAAGGCTAGGAGCTGTTGTAAAATCCCTGTAAAACTTCCCTAAGTCTGTATTTGGGTCTGCTCCTGCAAATGGTGTTTTCTAGAAAAAAAAATAAAAATATGTTACAGTAGCTGGAATACATTGTTTTACAACTTCCTTAAAACATGGATAAAACTGAATACATATGTACCTGTCTATTCTGAACACAAAAGCTGGTTCCAAGGCATTTCGTTTTAGACAATTTTCACTGTATTTGTATTTCTTTTGTATTTTTTAGTGTTACCGACCTGATGCAAGCCACTGACAAATTGTATTAAGTGAAGCTGTATTGAGTACACCTCTCCACATTTGGGAAATCAAACACATAACTGAAATGTCACACATACATCGTCATGTAGATGTAAATCCAACTACCATACAATCATCGCCATGACGTTCACACAGAAATGTGATGTCACAATACAGTGCTTTATATGAATATTCATTATATTTTTTGTACTATTGCCGTTACTAAGCCAGGATAGAGAGGGTGATCATATATATGTGTGTTAGTGGTATTTATTTTTTCCCTCTCTGTTTCTATGATTTTCGTATTGGATTAATTCGACTTGTCCTGACGGTGTGGAATCTTAGATTTTTATTTTATTGTTACAGTAGTCCCCCCTTTTAGGGCCTTTATAAAGCGACCCCTATTGCAAAGAAAAAGTGGCCTTATAATGGATGTGGCCTTTCATGGGAGGTACCAGGTAAAAACTCCTAGCGACTTGGTGAACATGGTTTAATCACTGCATATGAATTAGATACTGTCTCATGTGCATTTGCCTCATTATTAATACAGACTGTAGATTGTCTTTGTGTATTAAACATGTTAAATGATTTGGTAATTTAAAGAAAGACAACACAACAAAATCTCTAACTATCAACAAATATCACATACAAATACTTACGAGTTCAACCATGACAAAATCGTCTGGCGGTAATTCCTGACTTGTAGTGCTATTATTAGATAAAGAACTTTCGTTCATTTTTATACCATCACCACTGGCATGATTCAATTGTTTCTTGTCACTATCACATGAAGAGTCGTTTTTCACTTTTGATTTTGACATTTCTTTCACGTTTATCACAGTTTTATCGTCTATTTTTATATCGTCTTGTATAAGGTTAAGAAATGGAATGTCCTCAACATCTGGCTTGCCGTCTCGAGATAATTTGTTGTCAGCAAACGCTCCTACCCTGAGATAGCTTGTAAAACTTGTCTGTTTTTCTGGATAGCTGAAAATCAGGAATGGTTATTTTATATTCAAATGTTGACTTGTAAAAAGGTACATTATATATCTATTTTACTTAAACATTGATGGTTTGCGTTGGTTTTATGGTGTTTAATGCCACTTTCAACAATATTTCAGTTACATCGTGGCGATCAGCTTTATTCGTGGAGGAAACAGGAATACTCAGAGAAAACCACAGACTTGTTGCAATTCTTAAACATTGAAATTACATTTTCTGGCAGCATAGCAAGAACAGTCTAATCTTGCTGGATGTTAGTTATATTTTGAAGATCAGAAAAGGATAGGGCCTATATATGATAGACTCAGATCGACGTCCAGTCTTTAATCGACGTCCACTCCTCAAATCTGTGTCCACCGACGTCATTATCTCAAATCATGGTTCAATTTTAGGATATTCTCAAATCGGCTTCCTTTCCAAAACTCTCATATCTATAGGCCCGTTTACACGATCAAAGTTTGCCATCAAAATAACTGTAATGACAGTTTTTTTTTTTTAATCTTTTGTTTGTTTTTTGTGGGTGTTTTTTAAGCATTTTCCCATTCTTTAATATTAAGGTTAGGGTTAGGGCTAAGGTCAGGTTTAGTGCTAGGGTTAGGGTTAAGGTTAGGACTAAGGTTAGGGTTAGGTTTAGGGTTAAGGTTAGCGTTAGGATTAGGGTTAAGGTTAGTGTTAGGGTCCGCTAAAGAAGAAGTACTCCTAAACACAATAGGATTTTATCTACAGTAACTATAAAATACCTAGGTATTTTTGTCATCAAGAACCCCTCATCTGGAATCTGGTCTTGTCCCTTCTCCATCATTGCTTCAAAAACATTCCTTAATGGGTGTGACATCAATTGAAGTATATGTCAGTGACGTCATTGGACGTCGATTTGAGAAAGTGAAAAATGGCCATATATTTGAGAATTGGACGCCGATTTAAGGATTGGATGTCGATTAGAGACTGGACGTCGATCTGAGTCTTACATATATATACTTAAACTCAAACAAAAAATCCAAGTTTTTACTTACATATGCATTGCAAGTTTTTTTTAAAGAAAATTTAGGTACATTTATGATACTACTGTGTGAGTACACATGCTTTCAGCTAAGATTTGTTTGTATTTATACCAGATTTTCAAAAGTAGGTTTTTTTTTTTTTGTATTCCTTATTTCCGATGTTAAATATGAGATGTATCGAGTCTTAGATTTAGAATTATTTCTATACATGTACATGACAAACTTCCATGAATACATATACATGTTTTGTATACCCTTTCATTATAAAAACTATGCTAAAGAGACTTTAACAGATTCATATTCTAAATCATTATCTTTTTTTTTAAACATTAAAGAGTTATCTATCTTTGTACACATTTTACTATGTTATATAATGTACCTGAGTGATTTAGTATCATGTTGGTTCTTTGGTGATGTTTCATTTATACCAATCGGCTGTGATCGTGGGATTGGACTGTTTTTAAGAAAAGTATCACCTGGACTGTTTGTAAATGTTAAATCTTGTGTATCATCAGAGCCTTGACAGAGTTCATCAGCAACACTTTCACTAAAACAAAATAATGTTTTAACTATTTAATTTCATACATGTATCTAATATGCCTCACCTACATTTGTACCTGTAGGATTTGAGTGAGCGGATAAACAGAAAAAGCCTTGTATAACAATACATATGTACCGTAAATATAAATACATGTACATGTACATGTTTTGTTATTCATGAGTTTGCATTTCCAAAAAAAAAATGCCCCTACCACAAAATATCATGGTAGTCTATGGAGTGTATATAAACAATGACACATGTATACAGCGAATGCAGCAAGTGAACTGCTCAAATACCTTAACTGATAGAGGAAATCCCCTGGAATAGTACCTGACACCAATCTCACAATCGATTCAAAGAAAAAACACCACATCAAAATTACAAAATGTAGATGGGGGAAAAAATGTGAATATTTTCCAAATATACACAATTTCCAATTTAAAACCCCTTTTAGCTCTCATTCTGCAGAAATAGCTCATAATGTATTAAACATTGATGAAAAATAAGAAAGTTCTTAAATATTGGAGTTTGGCACTATTAGGCTCAATCTGGACTCCTTTTTGTCTGTTTTTCAAAATAAAATACTAGTGATTTTATTTTTTGATTCATAAATAACTAAGTATGGTGAGCATATATAACAAATTAAGAAAAAAATTGCATAAGAATTGGATGAAAATAAATAAACCTTTCAACATGTTCAATATATAATGATATAAATGATGCCCCTGATAGACTCTTCCTTTTAACTTTTCCAAAACATAAATACAGATTTGCATGTACAATGTAAATACATGTACACTTCCTTGTTTTAATGGGAATATATTATATGCACTCAATAATAAAGATAATCCCAATTTGCTATGAATAGTTACATTTGAATGATAATTTTCTTGTTAATTTTTGACAACTTCAAATTCCCAGTTCCTTGATTTTCATGCCAATAAAATATTTCATGTATTTCACCAGGTAATTAAAGAAGCTTATGATACCTGTCAATTTAACCAACATATATACAAAATGCATATTTACCTAAAATATATCTGACAAACATGTGCACTATGAGGCATGTTTTAGGTTTGTTGAATATAAATTCAATTAATTCATATTTTTGACTTCAATTAATCGTCCTATAATCAAGTAAAGAAGATTTAAGCAAATTTATGATGCACAATTCATGATTTTCATCATTATGTCATAATACACAGGTAAAAATCCCATTCATTGCTTTTCTTATTTTTCAGGTCACATGAAAACAAAAACAGGAAGACAAATATAAAAATAAACCTAAAACTGAAACTGAAACTGAAAGAGGAAGTATTTATTTATTGACATTTCTTATTTTTTTCTCAAAAACCAATAGAAAAAAAAATGCACTTAAAACTACATGCTTCATTAAACTTTTAATTGCTTTAAAAATGATGAGATATGATCAGAAGGTAAAATTAACTAGAGGCTCTGGAGAGCCTGTCATCGCTCACCTGGTAATAATTGGCAGGGTAAATCCTTAGGAACGTGAAGTCTAACAAAGATTCATATTTTCTTGCGACTTAAGACACAATTTGCTTACTATTGAATGTGTGCTCCATAAATTCTGAAAACCTAAAGTCAAAATTAAAATCTCCCATGGTAAGTATATTAGACTGCTTAAGTTTTAATTCTTGAAGAAGGTTATCAACAAGCATATTTTTCAAGTCTTTCTGTTTGCAGATAGGAGCAGCATATATAGAACAAATCAAGTCAACTGGCTTGGTACTTTCTGAGAAGAACAACTCAGTACAAATTCCCATTGGGTCTTGTAGGCTTCTATGTTAAACTTTGTTCGTCTATGGCGGCCATCTTGAATTTCCAATCGGAACCAAATTTACAATTTAGGTAGAGGACCATCCATAGATCATTCACACCAGAAAACAAATTCAATTGAATCAGTAGTTTCTGACCAGAAGATTTTTAAAGATTGACGAATCAGAAAACATTATCTACCCCTGGCAGCCATGTTTAATTACCGATCAGCACCAAAATTACAATTCTGGTAAAGGACCTACCGGTATGTTAAACTTCATCCGTCATGGAGGTCACCTTGAATTTCCAATCTGCACCAAATTAATAGATCAGGTGTAGAACCATCCAAGTAACATTCATATAATGCAAAATATTCAATTTGTTGAGTAGTTTCTCACAAAAAGGTTTTTCAATGAAATTCTCATACAGTCCAATGGTCCGCTGATGG
>MJUT01025766.1:1130528-1141475 GCA_002080005.1 Gigantidas platifrons
CGGACGACGACGACGGACGCCAAGTGATGGCAATAGCTCACATGACCCTTCGGGTCAGGTGAGCTAAAAAGGGGGGTGTTACAATTTGGGTTGTATTAGATCAAAATCGTGGCAATGTTATGTTTTATCAGTTGGTTGCTAATTTGCAGAGTATGTTCCCATCCTAGAAGGTTTTTCATAACTTTTCAATCTCCATCCACAGTTTCGGTTTGAAAAAATTGGCTCCTTGTAAAAATTTTAGCTGGCTCCTGACTTTCAAAACTGGCACCTGAAAATGGCACCTGGTGATTTTTCTGGCTCCTACTTTTTGGGAGCCAGAGCAGCCCCTGCTACAGTTATACCATGAAATTCAATGTGACAGATGTCATTACCATTCCATGATTATATGATAACCACAAATTTAATTACTGTTATAAAAAGACATTAACTCACTTTCTTTTGTAACCTAAAGAACATGGCTTTGGAGTTGTTGGTCTTTTTGGACTATTGTCTTTCTTAAAATGGTCATCTTTGACTTCAAAAGGCACTTCTTTCATTGTTTTCTGAGGTGTTATTAAAAGTTTTGTCCTGTACGCTAAATTAATATTTATTGTTCCAACAGGGGTAGGTACAGATCCAACTTTAGCTGTCTTGTAATCATCGCCAAGCATGAAAAACTGAGGATCTCCGTTATAAATTTTATAACAAATCACAAAATCGTCTGCTCCTTGTTGCCGTGATAGTTTATAAGCTGGCGTCACTCGTGACACACTTAATAACGATTTCAATGCAATGCCCATCCTGTTATACACGGTATATGATATTTTGACATTTGGATCGCACGTGTCGTGATTCAGATTGATATACCATGTCTCGAGAATCATTGTATCACCTTCTGCTGTTTTTAGTGAAATTTCCACGCAAATATTCTGTCCAAGTAATGTTTTTTGTCCAGCCAAAGTTTTTTTTGCTTCATTGTGAACTTCTGAAATGTCCTTAATAGCTAAATTAAACTGAAATTAAAAAAAAATTAATAATAATTAGCTATATATACATGTACTGATGTAGGTATATAAATCATCCAGGATATTTACTAAAATTAACGTTAAAACTCAAATATTTAGAAATCTTGAAATTTGATGAGAATCTGCATGATTCGTGAAAGAATAATTTTAACTCAAAAATATATTCCTGAAAAAAAAATTTGATATAGACTTGGTGAAAATCTGTCAAAGAATAAATTTGTTGGAGCACAGACAAGCAATTCAAACAATTCTCAAGTCAGATTTTCATTAAAAACACAAAGATTTTCAACCCACAAAAAATACTTTGATATCACTCATTTTAAAACTTAACTGATCATAAGAAATTCATGAAATATAAATTTTGTATAATATACATTTTGTGATAATACCTTCAATGAATTAAGTTGCTATTGTGAACATAAGAAACAATTATCAAAATTTGTAGTTCTTTATTAAGAAAGAAAGATTTTAGCCTTATTAAAGTGTGGAATTTATCGGGTGGTGAATCTATATTGTGTTTATTACTATTTTATTGCCTGAACAGTTTTACAAAGAATTAATATTTCTCAATTTTAGTTGTATCCACCTGTTACCGTAAATCGGTCAGTTAAGAAAGACATTTCCTAATAATTCTCATTCAAATTGGTATTTATATCAAAGATAAATGCCGTGTTTACTTGGGCACTTAAGCCAAATAAAATGCCAAAACATTGCTTAATTTGATGTAGAAATGTCGGCTCACTGATCTTTTTTGTTAGATATGTTTTGTAATGGCACCCAAGTCACGTTACCTGAAATCGGCCAACCATAAAATAGTCATGTGGAACGGGTTTTATCATATATGAATGGCATTGCTCTCATGCATGTACAAAATGTACATTGGTCATGGGGAGGACACTGGATTTGCCTTCTGTCATTGAATTAGCCCCTTGTAAATATAAAAGGGTTTATTTCTATTTCGGTGTTCAGAAAAAGTTAATAACCTATTAAATATCTACAAAGGCTATAATATATTTTTTGTTTTTTGTAAATACCCAGTGGACTCTTCCAAATATTATACTCATCAAAGACATATATATATGTTTAGTACTTATGTACCAATCTAAATTCTGCAAATAGCTTGTTTGTATACTATTTATTACTTTATGTATTAGAATGCTTTTTGTAATATAAATCACTGTAATGACTCTGCCCCTTGCTGGGACCTTGATTGGACAATAAAATCTTATCTTATCTTATCATATCATATGTAAATTAAATACTAAACACTAGAAATATTCCAAATTCAAATTACAAGGTGCCAAAATATTAACTTCTCAGATATTTTTTGTAAGGTAATGATAAAACCCAAGAACGACCGAAAGACGGAAGATGTCATGTGACCTACATTTGTACTTTCACTTTTGTAGTCATGGAGTTGTCCTTTGTCTACAAAATCGGAAGATTATCCATCAGTATGGGGGGTGTAGATGGTCGGAAGGTATAAAAAACGGGATTTCCTTGAAGAAAAATCATTATCTACATTTTGACGGGGGAAATAGCTGTTGAAGTGACAGGGGTAGTAGGAATGAGTGTGACCTTGTGGTATATTTTAAGTCCAGCGAGCATATTTCTTACTCTACACAAGTGCCTGTGCTTCTATGTGAAGCTCTATTTTTATTATATTATTCTGAATAATTCCCCATGCTTACCCAGTCAGCTCCTGTAGCAGATAATTTTGATATTGTTGTAATTTTTTCACCCAGTCTTGACTGCACTATTATCTGCAAGCTTTTGTAAATAAGAAATTTTGTAAACTTTTCTAAGTCCTTCCTATCTTGATGACTGAGCTTTGATCCTGACATTTTTTTATTGAAATAAAGTATCGTCAAGCTAGATCAGAGAGCTATTAATGTCAATATTTGGTGTTATCCATGGAAGAAGCTTCCAGGATGTCATATTCTTAGCATTTTACTTTCCATGCCGTTTGACAATGCACGGTTGTTATGTTTACCACAAGAATAAAGTCATTGGTATGGCTTCGATTCTCAAAATATCTATATTTAACATAGAACAAGTCGTGTTTTCACAATAATCCTATTTCAAATGCCTTGATCTGCCATGTTTACACGTTGAATTGAAAAGGTGAAGGTCAAAGTTCTTAAAATCAGGGTAGTCCGAGTGTTTGCGCTTTACTGGATGTTGCACTTGCGTACAAGAACTTTAAAGAGTGTAAAAAAGAAAAATCAAAATGGGTTATCAAGGCAGCAATGGGTTGTTGTTTCAAATTACAGTTGTACGCTTAGCAAAGGGAATGCTCTTCCTACCATTTTTTGGAGCTATATTTTGCATAGTCTGGTCAATAATCTTTGATTTTGAATCATCGACTTCAACACATTGCAGGGTCAGTAAATGATTGAATTCGTGCCAGACATTATGATTAGACGATTGGTCCTTTGCTAGACCGTTATCTTCTGCCTCAATATAGTGTATATATTAATTAGTTCATCCCCTGTTTAATGGTGGGATCCGTGTTGCTCATATTTTTAGTTTATGTGTGGACCTACTATCTTACATGTAGTTACGTGTTATGGCTTATAGCAGAGATCGACAGTTACTGATATTAAGCGCTAAAAATAGATTCCCCTAATTATCTCTCAGACTCGGTTTCAGAATGTAGTACAAACAATGCCAGTCTGTACTACATATTTCAATGGTGATAATGCAGAATCGAGTGAAAAACAGAACTTTGTCGGAGAAAAAAAAGAAATCCCACGACGCTACAAGACACTGTTCCTACGAAACATGCGATAGTACACATTTAACCATTACAAATAAAAATTTACTTTGATTTTCCTATATATTTCAGCTAAAATTAAACCATAAAAATTAACAATCCTGTTTATATTATGTACAATTTTCCTATATATTTCAGCTAAAATTAAACCATAAAAATTAACAATCCTGTTTATATTATGTACAAATAAAAACCACTCATATAAACATAATGAGCGAATAAACAATCAAAATATAAACAATTCTGAATGTTTTGGTGTAAAATTTGTTAAAATCTATCCAGAAATGACTTCACAATAATTTTTTGAAAAAATATGGTTTTGGTTGATTATATAGGGATTTTTTTTATATGTTGCAATACTTTTGACAACATACTGTAGATATTCAGATATGAACACATGAAAGGTGTCTTCTGGATCCCGTTTCCCAAACCAAAGCGAAACCAACGGAAAAATGTTAACGTTGGATTCGGGCATGTGGTCGTGAACTTTTTATGGTGGAAAAAGTCACACGATGGACATATTTGTTCCAAACATTTTGTAGGAGGGCAAGATCCTACGGATCAACACCCGGACCCAGTACCAGCAACATATACACCGTTTCAGGTATGACAAAATATTGTCGTGATTCGATTGCATGAAAAAGTGCAGATTTCCATCTCTAAAACGTATATTGGTTTTTTTAACGAAATAAAAATCAGTATTGTAATTTATTCATTTTTGTAAGAGAATATGAATTCTTATATATTATCATCAATAAAAAAATTATGGTGTGTGGAAATTCCTCTCAAATATTTAATCAATTATCAGAAGTTCGGATTACCCGTAAGTCAAGATGATGTATGAAATTCCCGGGAGATTGCAATAACAGCATGATGCAATATTCTTAAATTACCGAAAGGATTATGAAATAATATGTCCTTTGATGTATATATATACTTACATGCTTGCCATTAAGTATGGTCAGAAGACTGACAAAAAGTTTAGTTTCTTCTTTGAAAAGAGAATATTTCAGGAAACGAAAACAGAATTTGGCAGTATGGCAAAAAAAAAAAATTGTGTGTTTCCGGTAATGGGTCCAAAAAAAATAGGGTAGGTACATGTAGGTGGTTTTTTTTGTTTTTTTGTTTTTGTTTTTTTTTGGAATATAGTTATAGAGTAGTTGATATGTTCCTGCTGTATATTGCCACACGTTTAGAACCTCCATGTGCTGTGCATGTTTCAGAGGTGTTATGACTATTAATTGACCAAGAGTCCAAGGTGGCCGCATAAACAGCACAACATTTCGGTTTGAATTCAAAATCTGTTTTACTGTATTTTAAAGTATAAGTACCAAGTTTAAATATTGCTGTTACCAGCAGTCTGATACATGTTTCTGTACATAGTATTATGTCTTTGACTTTAATAATACTTCAAACCTCAAAAATGGATTTGATGTTGGACCAACTGTTGATATAATATACAGAGCACTTTGTAAATGGCAATTCAACACTTTTCAAAACTCTTGTGACAAAGAAAAACTTTGCATCTTGAAACCCAAAACAAAATTGGACCAACTTATGCTCTGACATTTATATGTACACTTTAATATTAATAATACATGTAGCAAGTACTGATATAAATAATCCTTTCAAAAAATATAGGGTCCCTCTAAAACAAGAAACGAAACAGAAATGAAACGAAACATATCTAATACATTCCCATAGTTTAAAATTTGGCAAAGCTCCATTGATGCCTGTCACTAGTATTAACGGTTCGGTGAACTGTGGACAGGGGAATTCTTCATATCAAAGCAACAAACCAAAAAAGGGATAATTCAGAAAATCCTAGGTCCAAAACAAAATGGTGATAAAGAGATTACACATATAGAGACGATAACATAACATAACTTTATTGTTCCAATCAAGGGCCCACAAAAGGTGAAGACATATTATAACGATCATGATTAGTGTGGGTGTATTGCCACTGGTTGCAATACTTAGAAAGACACCAGGGGATGGTGTTTCCCCGTGTCAGATCCAGAACTGCAAGCAATGTAAAGTTAACAATAAAATGAAATACTGACATGCATCATTTATAATTTCTCTGGATAAACTGACATCTTATTTTCTATACAGTTGTGTTTTTTACAAGTCATTAACCAAATAAATTGTTCTTGTGAATTCACGTTTAAAAGCTTAGGACAACTTTGAATTATGAGTTTATTTAGATTTTGTCTGTCCTCCCTCCGTGTGTTGATTACAAAATGATAGAAAATGACTTTCTTCTTCCACCTCACCCATATTACACTGCTGAAGCAACAAGGACAAAACAAATAAACAGATTTGAAAACGAACGCCATGAAAAAATAAAAGCACTAGCAATCTGAACCCTCACACAAAAACCGGGAGTATCACCAGGTGCATCGGAAGGGTTTGCATGATCTACTCTGCGCGAGGCACGTGATTAACTTATGGTATAAATTTATTGATATGTTGCACGTTTTTTCATGAAATTGACACGAAATATACGCGTGAAGGGACATTCTCTCGGCAGTCATATTAAACAGTCTTTTTTTATAACAGACAATTTGAGAATTATTGCAGATATTTTTTTTAGGCCAAAGTGAAAACAAAACTGCCTCAAAGCAAAAAAAAAAAGGTCATTTTAATTACGATTTTCTTGCCGTTTTGTGGTTCAATTGATTCCCGCTTGTTGATATTAGACAGATTGCATAAAAATAGGGAATGTAAAGAAACAACAGTGTGATGAAAAACCAACGGACATGTCAAAACATAACATGATCACATTGCCCGTGAAGGGTATGACGAGCATCTATAAAAGTATAAATTATACCCTCCCCCCAAAAAAAATCTGATAGAAAATGGAATAAAAGGTGCAAAATGGCAATATAATCAAGATTCTCCCAAAGTTTTCTTACAGTTTCTGGGCAATTAGGTACCAAAACAAAACCACGACTGGAATTTTACCAAGTACTTATTTTTATACACCCGTCTTAAGACGGATGTATTATGGTAAACCATATCCGTCTTTCCGTCCGTCCATCCGTTCGTTTGACATGTCGCTCTCTAACTTCAGAACCCCTTGGCCAATTCACTTCAAACATTGCGGGTTCTTGACCAATTCGCTTTAAACTTTGCAGAGCTATTGTATAAATGGGCGTATTAGGCACTTGGTGCAGCCGATTTTTTTCTTCATTTTTGTCTGATTTCAGCGAGTTTTATTTCGTTAAATTCCGCTTGACAAGAACTTTTGAGAACATGCCAATGGAATTTGTGTAACTCTCCCTAAAATCACACTTTACGGAGTACTTTGAATTTGTTTTTTTATTCGATTTCATTTTTTTCTGGATTTGTCTTGACACAAGTTTTTAGAAGTGTAGCAACGGCGTTTATTACATATTTTGAACCTTTTCATCTCTCATAACATAATTTAGCACTATCTGTGCGTGATAAGTAACGTACTTCTAGTTCTGCTCGTTTCATTGGGTTTATTTTCAAACGTGTTTAATATATGCACATGAAGTATATATAAATAGGAATGAATTTGGTTGATTTTTTTCCTCTCGTGTTGTTTCGTTTCAATTTTATTTCGATTCGATTTCCATTTCGTTTCGTTTCGTTTCGCCAATTTCCGTTTCGTCTCGCCAGGTTTCGTTTCATTTTGCCAGATTTCGTTTCGTTGCGTTTCGTTTCTTGTTTTAGAGGGACCCAAAAATATATACTGGGCAGACATTTTTTTTAATATAAAGGTTGACAGACACAGATAAAGAAAATTCCATCTGAAGCTAAATTTTTGAATTATTGTAACTTAGGGGAAACCATTTGATTCTGTGGGGAAGGCTATGAATTATTTTTTTTTTAAATTGCAGCTGTGGTTGGCCAGTTTCCCTTATGCTAGCAGAAACATGCCACAACTACGATAATTTTATATTTTTGTAACCTACTTTGAGGTTTTTTCTTAACATATTTTTCGCTGGACGTTAAACATCAATCAATCAATCAATCAATCTTAACATATTTTCTTCCACCAGCCATCAAAATTTCAAAAGCATTTACTGCTTTCTTTGTTCCAGTTTCAGCTGCTGTATCTAGCATTTGCAAAAATGCAGTTACCTCTTTTTCATGAGAAGAGAAGCTGATATACTTTGTTCCAAACATTTTTTTTAATTTCTGCACTGCTGCTGAAACTACTTTATACTGCATAAACTAAATTTGTAGTCCGGTCCGGAAACGGAAATCACTGCGATCCGGATTTGCCGCGGTTTTATTTGTTTTGATTTTTTTTTTTTTTTTTGCCCCAAAAAAAATTAGGGTCGGTGCCGTAAAAATAGGGTCGGTCGGGTTACCGGAAACACAGAATTTTTTTTTTTGGACCTTACTAGTGCTATAGTAATAAAGAATGATATAAAAGGGGAAAATATACTACCCACTTGATATTTTCGAAAGAGAAATGGATCATATCACTTCTGGACAGAACACTTGTATTTTTATTTTGCCTGAATATTTAAAAATATTTTTAAAATCGTGTAGATTTTCTAGGACGCTGTCATTGTTTGTACTACACTTTCCTATTTGCCTATCATGTGATACACATTCCACAAATTGATGACGTGTTATCGATCAATGCTATATGCTGTCCCTTACGATTTCTGCATAAAAATTATGTTAGTTTCGTCTTTACGCCCAGTTGTTTGTGTTTGTTTGCATAAAGTGATGTTGACACATATTGTGTTTTTGTTTTGTTTTTCTTCGTCTTGTGTACCCTATGTTAGTTCTCTGGATTGTCCATTTTTAGCTCACCAGGCCCAAAGGGCCATGTGAGCTATTGCCATCACTTGGCGTCTGTCGTCGTTGTACGTCGTAAACTTTTTCAAAGATCTTCTCCTTTGAAACTACTATACCAATTGGAACCAAACTTGGTCTGAATCATCACTAGGGTGTTTAGTTTCAAAATTGTGTCCGATGATGTCGTGCACCAATCAACATGGCCGCTGTTACTAAAAATAGAACATATGGTAAAATTGCAGGTTTTTGGGTAATAACTCAAAAACCGTTAATAGTATGAGAAATTTTCAAAATTTTAATATTTTTCGTCTTATATTTCGATAACTATAAGAGGTAGATGTTAAGTTTAATTGCAAACATGTTCAGCATGTCAAGATCTACCTACCCTGCAATTTTGAAGTAAATCTGAGTACCCATTTTGGAGTTATTGCCCTTTTTTCATCAACTTTTCAAAATTTTAATACTTTAGAGATAGATGTTAAGTTTAAACTGCAAACATGTTCAGCATGTCAAGATCTACAAAAAAGTTTTTATTTGTACATAATATAAACAGGATTGTTAATTTTTAGGATTTATTTTTAGTTGAAATATATTGGAAAATCAAAGTCAATTTTTATTTGTTATGTTTAAATTATGTACAAATGAAAACCACTCATATAAATATAAATTTGAATGAGCAAATAAACGATCAAAATATAAACAATTCTGAATGTTTTGGTGTAAAATTTGTTAAAATCTATCCAGAAAAGACTTCACAATAATTTTTTTTTTAAATATATAGGGATTTTTTTACATGTTGCAATACTTTTGGCAGAATACTGTACTATTGCATGTTCCGTGGGTACAGTGTCTTGTAGCGCTGTGGGATTTCTTTTTTTCTCCGACAAAGTTCTGTTTTCACTCGATTCTACATTATCGGCCATTGAAATATGTAGTACAGACTGGCATTGTTTGTACTTATACTACATTCTGAAACCGAGTCTGAAAGATAATTAGGGGAATCTATTTTTAGTGCTTATCAGTAACTGTCATCTCTGCTATATACCATTTCTGTTAAATATTAATTGCTTATTTTTTCAACATAATATTTTAAAAAATATTCAGGCCAAGCTTAATAAAAAAGATGTATATCAAAACTAAATAACAACTGAATTTTAATTACTTCTAGTATATAAAGTAATTCTCTTGTAAGCTTACTAAACTTTTCCTTCTTTTTTAACATTTTAAGATAAAAAAAAAAATACTATAAATTAAATTATTTTGATATAAAACAAGAAAATGGATATAATTATTTTAGCATTGTAGAAAACCAAAACACAATGTTTTTCCAATGAGAAATTTCCAGACTAAATCTTGGGTGATATAATTGCAAGGCAAAATAAATAAAATCTAAAACAAACAAATATAATTATAAGAGCAATAACAATAATGCAATTACAAAACATGAATTAAAAGTTAATTATGAAGGATGTTAACAAGATATTAGCAAAGGCACACTTTAAATTCCAAAAAATTGATGGGAAGAAGCAACACATTTTTGCGGAAACATGTCTCTATAAATCTGTTGGAAGTCTCCCTGTCATGCCATTACTTCTCCCTCATGTTCTCTGAGGCAGAAGTCAAGTCTCCCTATTTTTTTCAAGTGTGGTGTGACCTTGTGATTCCAATCCTGTGATGGTCATTTATGCTGCATGCAGATGCATATATAACTACACTTGTTTGCAATTGTCACAATTTGTCACAATCATCTAAGTGATAATGAAAACATTATTAAAAGAATGTGAACAAAGACAATGCTCTTACCTGACAGAAACAACAATCACTCACTCACTGACAAACCCTTACACGAAGGTTTTTATATGAAACTATTTTGAAAGTTTCTATGGATGATCATGTTATACAACAAAACTTAGTGAAGAAATGGTTAGAGATGTAAAATCTACTGTACATCTACCATGTTATACAACAAAACTTAGTGAAGAAATGGTTAGAGATGTAAAATCTACTGTACATCTACCATAGGCATGTTATAATCATGAATAATTGTTATTTTGGTTTGTGATTGATTGTTGTTTAAGGCGGCCAACTTTAGCAGTATTTCAGCTATACCGTAGTGTGAATTTTTTTTATTATTAACTTAGACATCTATAAGATCCTTAGAAATAACACATACTTGTCTGAAAAAAACCAGATCGAGATATTTGAACATAATTTTCTCTTGGTCGTATACTGTAAATTAAGTACTAAAAATACAAAACAAGATACTACTAATGGTACAGTCAAACCTACTTTAGTGACCACCTCTATTAAGTTACAGTCAAACCTACTTTAGTGACCACCTCTATTAAGTTACAGTCAAACCTACTTTAGTGACCACCTCTA
>MJUT01025971.1:0-16916 GCA_002080005.1 Gigantidas platifrons
ACTTAAACCAACAATCATACATTATGTTGCAAACAAAAAAAAACAGAGTTCGCGAAGCAGCGACTATACGATAACGACTGTGTTCAACGACTTTGACAATGTGTCGTATATAACGTGTACTTGATGTAAATTGATGCAACTTTTAGCAGACGATGTCTATATATCATAAAGGCCTATTTAAGCATATTTTCCATAAAAAGGGAAAGCCTTTTTATTTTATCAAAGGGAAAATTTATATGCTGGTTAAAAAGGAAGTTTTGTGTTACAAGTTTTCGATCTTTTTCAAGTATAATTTTGCTTGTTTTCGTGTTTTTGTCCCCCGTTACACATAGCTTTGAAAGCACTTGTATCTGCAAAAAGTAAGCTAACTTACAATGTTTCCATTTTTTTTCTTAAAATAAGAATCAAATCTTTATCTTCCTATCCAGTTTTTGGAAGGAGCGGATGCCCGATGTCTAACTCTAGTGGTCATATTTCTACCCGACGTCTCTGACGTTTGGAGATGGCCAAATCCGGGAAAATTCCGAAATGTTCCTTTTTCTTATTACAAAATCCGCAGTGGAGCCCAATAATGAATAGTCACGAACAATGCATATAACTAAAGGTAAAATAATAAATTTGGAGCCTATCGGAATTTTAATGGGAACTATCAAAAAAGAAAATAAAAGTAAATATCATGCAAAAATAGACATTTTTTAAATAGACTCCAAGCAGATAAAATTTCTTGAACATTTCAAGATTAAGATAATCCCTTGTAAAAGGAAATAAAAAAATGGCTCCACTGCGGAAATCGGAATGAATTTTATATACATCGTTATTAACGTTCGTAATTATAACCACAAAAGCTGATTTTCGAGAAAATGCTAAATCTTTGAATATAAAACACTGGATTTATTTATGATTATTACGGTCATTCAGGATATAAACTAAAAATACAGATCTCATAGAATCTACCGATATAAAAAGCTAAGTAACATAATTTCAATAAATCAGAACTTTATTTGAATAAGAATACATAGTTTATCAATATTTTAAATATTCTTAACGACAACGGGCGTTATGTGACGTTCCTACAACCAGTGCCGGTGTTGTATAGTAAACTTTCCGCATAACAAACCTTCCCCCGGAATGTTTACCCCTCGGAATATTTGGTATATAGTAAACCTTTCCTCCGGATACTTTACTATATAGTAAATATTCCCCCGGGGGAAAATTTAGCAAACATTCCCCCATCCATAGCCGATCATCNCCCGGATATTTTGCTATATAGTAAATGTTCCCCCTTAATCCGAATAACACGAAGTCGAAGGTCAAAATGGAAGTTACGTCTTTTGTAATGTCATACCCGTTGCTTTTTATTAGATGGCGTCCTAATCCGCTACGCAAAGAAAGTAATGAAGTTCGCTTGTCACCTTTTCCGTTGCATAAAAAGATCGTAATCTGGCATCAATATCTGCTTTCGAAAAGTTTTCAAAGTCTTCCGGTTATTGTTTTTCTAGTAAGTAGCTCCTGAATGTTTTTACCGCGTACCTCGTTGCATTTTTAGTATTCTGTGACGACCTGGAATCTGTAATTTGATCCAGTTCTGCTTCATTCAGAGACGCAAACCTTCCAGACGACATTTTATTTTCTAAATTTTCGAAACATTGACGGACAATAGATTTCCGGATTACGCACAAAGGGAGATAATTTATATAACATTTCGGCCCGGAGCTCCGGTCCATATACGATATATGGACCGGCTGACGTTACATAGCTAAATAGTAGTAATATATTACTAAGTATAATATGTTGATATCAAATCAAAGTACATATGAATGCATTGACGTAAATTTCTCACTTTTGTTAAGCTTTGAAAATGTAAGAACTTATATTTATGCAGTCCAGAGAATAATTTCAAATATGCATATTTCTTTCATGTTTTGTATTCGTTATAAAGAACGTTTAATGATCGTGATAATAACTTCCTTCATCGTTTTAACATAGTTGTAAAGCCCAGTAGGATATGACAAAAACTGCATCTCATTGAATGAAAACGTATTTGTCAAATTAAGTGCGCACGACACATTTTAAATGATTTTCCCAGCTTGATAAAATCCAAAAGCTGCATAATTTTGTAATACGACTGTATTTAATATTATACAATTAAAGCCTTTGTATGAGGTCGATACGTGGTTTATATCGACCAACAGAAGTATATCGACCGAGGACTATTTTGTATGAGGTCGATATGTGGTTTATATCGACCAACAGAAGTATATCGACCGAGGACTATGTCCTCGGTATGACCGTGCAATCTGCTATTTTCCCATTCGAGTCTTCATGCAACTCTTCTAAAAGAGATACACTGATCAATTGTTTCGGTGAGCTAACACTTGTTTTCTATGATAAAGCAGCCACTGTTGTCAAATCGGAACTAGGTCTTGCCATGAAATATGAGTCTCTAACTCACAAATTAAAAAAAAAATTAAAAAGATGATTCATTGCAAACAGACACAACACAAAGGTTATTAAAAAAGACAAAAGAACGGACACAAATTTGTTCAAAATACAAACTACAAAACATTCTTAGTTACACCATGTGCTTCAAAACGATGACCTGTTTCATATAGATTACCCTTTGTATCTAATATTCAGTGATAGTTAAGACTTTAATAGAGTTAATCTTATACATGACACCATCCACATCTATAGTTAGACACATGAAAATTCTCAGTCTATTATTAGACAAATGGAAATCCAACAATTTATGTGTCATCATGATTTATTATGGGACACTACGACAGCTATTTTGTTGAGATATGTTCCGTATTTCGTAGTCCCAATCTCGTCCGCCAGGCCCATTTCATGACTTATCACTTTATGACAAGAATGGCACGACGGGTGCCACTTGAGGTCACCTAAGGTTTTGTTTTGTGAGATTGGTGTTCCTCAATCGTTGCCAGTAGTATGAGAAACCAGAACTTTCCCTCAACTTCTGGTTATAGTAATCCTATGGTAATGAGTTAGACCCGACTTGTTTATTTACTCTGGAAAACCTCACATCTACATGAACATTCTCAATCTATTATTAAACAAATTGAAATCCAACAATTTATTGATGTTATCATAGGTTATTGGTATTTTTTGTTGCGATATGTGTAGCCAAGATAATGATAAAAAAGGGGTCTTATCAGTGTAATGTTATTGTGATATAGATATGTGTATGAGATCTGTTTTCCAGTGGATATACAACTAGATATATATAACTGGGAGATATAATTTATTAAATTTCTTTTAATAAAGAAAAATACACATTTATTAAAAAATATTTTCATTCAAGCTTAAACATGTGATTATTCAAGTGTGGTAACATTATATACTAGTACTATAGTACTCGTCTATAAATAAACCGGTCTTAACAGGTCAATAATGTAAACAATCAGCGCCATATTGAAACATATACAATCTTTATTATCAAAACTTACATTTTTTTACATTAATATCTATATCTTGTATTGTGTTTTTATTCAAATTAATTATCAAAATAATGTTTCAAATATAAAGTCATGAATCATTTATTTTTCATATCCAACCAGCCTTGAACACAAATATGGGGGGAGGGGTTATACATAAGGTGAATATATTCGATTGGTTGTTTATAAATTGAACTGTAAATTTTCTGTAATCTGACATAAGATTTAAATGATCTATTTAAAATCATTAGTTATATTTTGTCAGTAACTCCAATACAGTATTGGCACCATACACACTGAGTTTTGGTCACGTTTCACGTTTATTCCAAAAAATCAAAAGTAGGAGAAAAGTGAGCAAACCTACACTGGTGAGTAGCTTTGTTTTATTAATTATAATTATTGTACAATAGTGATTAACTAGTATATATAAAACAATTGTTAACAGATATGCGTAAAAACCACACCCATAAATTAAAATTGTAGAAAAATTATATTACTGAATGCATAACATGTGTATGACGATATTTCATCATAAAATCAATTGAATTTGAATATGAATTTTGGTGTTTAACGCCACTTTCAACAATATTTCAGCTATATCATGGCGACCAGTTTTAGTGATGGAGGAAGCCGGAGTACCCGGAGAGAACAACCGACCCTGGGCAAGCAACTGGTAAACTTGCATCCTTTTTGTAATTTACAAAGTTGGGCGCGAACCCACGCCGTATTGGTGATAGCCTTGTATGAGTTGTTAGATCCAGCGACCTAACTCATTGAGCCACCCGGGCCCCTAAAAATCAATTGAGAAATATATAAAACGGAACTATTTTTTTTTTTATTTTATTCAAATATAATGTTTGAAATGTTCGTATTAAACTTTTAAATGAAATTTTTTATCATCGTTTTCCTTTTTACAATAATATGGCTATACTATCCGGTTATTTTTATTTCTTTTTCTGGCCAAAATTATTTTTACAAAGAATTCACATGTAAAAGGATTTGAAGCAAAACATAAAAATCAATCAATTTTCAGATTACACCTTTGTTATCTTAAAAAAATGCGTATTAGCTGCGGACCCATAGTTCTTTATGATTCTTTTTTTTTGGTCATAAACAGGACAGCTAAATTTCATATGTTCTGCAATGTATTTCAGACTGTTCGTCTGAAATAAATAAGATGCCGGTAGTGCACAATAATATGAAAGAAAAACATAATTGAACAATAATAATATTCGAAGCAGAGAGCAACATAATATATTTCATTGTAAACAGTGTGATTATTTATATTTTTTTTCGTCATTTCATCAATGTTGCGTTATACCCAGTGTGTCCGCACAAATTATACAATATTTTCCGACAGTGTGGCATTTGTATCCCCTCGCCAACAAAGTTGCGAGGGATATCACTGGGAAATAGAAATTGCAAATATGCTAGTTTTTTGCAAATATAACCGGTAAAATGCTAATAATTAAACATTACCAGTTATATTAGCGTTTACCATTTAAATTAGACAATTCTTATTTATATTTGTCATTGTCTTGTTATATTTGAATTTTTCCTTTTATATTTACATTGTCGATTTAAATTTTCATTTTCCTGTTAAATTTTCATTCTCCTGTTAAATATGGATGCTCCTGCTAAATTTGCATTTGTTCTATTAAATTTGCACATTTTTTTTATATTAGCTAAATCTTTTTATATTTGCGTTTCTCCTTTTATATTTACATTATCGATTTAAATTTTCATTTTCCTGTTAAATTTTCATTCTCCTGTTAAATTTGGATTCTCCTGCTTAATTTGAATTTGACCTGTTAAATTTACACATTTTTTTATATTAGCTAAATCTTTTTATATTTGCGTTTTTCCTTTTAAATTCGTCTTTGTCATGTTATTTTTGCATTGTCGATTTAAATTCTCATTTTCTTGTTAAATTATCATTCTCCTGTTAAATTAGCATTCTCCTGTTATTTTTGCATTTTACCAGTTAAATCCCACGGTCATATAAGCCACCCGCTGAGTAGTGAGATTGCGTAATACTGTAGTCGTCACTAGCTCATTGAATATGATGATCTATAGTATTATATTATCGTGTATCTATATGTATTAATTTATTTATTATTATTATTATTTATATTACACTAGTCTGGCCCTTAATAGATAAATAGCTTAGCTGTATTTTTTTTTATCTTACAGACATTTCAAGAAAAGGTATATATAAAATCGTTTGTTTTGTGGTATTTTTTTTTACTATCCATAAGTTACTTTTATATATTTTCTGCAAAGTTTTTTTCATTTATTTTTTAATTAAACTTAACTATTATTGCTGTATTACTTTTATTAACAACTGTTTTCACTAACAAAACTATTTCTTTTATAAGTTAATTGTTATGTTGTTTTCATTGTTCCTGTTGCCATGAAATGTTTCCAAATAATGAATTTTCAATAGTTGAATTTGACTGCTACTTACGCGGGAGAACTGTCCCGATACTGCTACCTTTCGTAAGATAATCAAATATCAGTTAGTAAGATTTTATTTCCGTATTTTGTCTCGATTTTTGTCCAGAACAATAAAATCCAAAAACGAGATCGAATATGAAAATAAATTCTGAAAAGTTTAATTTAATTCCTACTTGCACTAGAAAACGGTCCCTATCCTGTCATCGTCAAAGAGGGAGAGGCTTTAAGGTGCAATATTTGCCTCAAATTTTATTAAAAATAATAATGCTTGACATAGAATAAAAACAATTTACTAATTTAATTGTTATATAAACACATTTTCAAAAAATATATCTTCCCGTGAAATTGAATGCGTTATGACGTCATAATGACATCATAATTAGACGGATAATGCTAAAAATGGACTGTAAACGACACATTTCAAGTACATTTTAGCTATTTTATATACCTCCACAGTCTTCCACCAACACCAAATTGAGCAAGTGTTTAGAGTATAGAGGGTAAATGATTGTATCAAAATATTTTGTTGGTGGAGGGTTGTGGAGGTTGTTAAATATTGATTTATTTATAACCTCGATCTGACTTAAAATCAATATACATTTTGTATTCACTTTTCTGATTGCATATGTACACCGTATGAGACCATTATACACAATCTATGTACATTTTATGATTCATTTCAAGGAATGAAATTTATCAGTAAATAACTAATGTTTCTGTAAATAATTGTATTGAATATAAATGCAGTTTTTGTACATTTAAACCAGGAAGGAAGCTCAGTGCATGGCATGCTCTGAGTTTTCCTCCTGGTTTCAATATCGTCAATGCGAGAAAAGGGACTTGGGACTATAGGGGCCCTATATGGCCTCGTATTTAATTAATAATGAATTTGGGAAAATACTTGATTAAAATTTCATGTGTTTTATTTTACAGACGACATCATACGCTTGATGTTAAAACTTATTTCCAACTAAATCGGTACGTATTTAACGTCATTGTGACGTCATGAGCGTGATTTTTTTCACTGTATTTCGTGGAATGTTGACTATATTTCGACGGTTTTCGAAGAAATTAAGCACCTCTGCAGTCGTGCACCAGAAAAATATTTTAACAGATTATTAAAATTAATAAGACACAAATACTGTTAAAGTATCTTTGGTGCACGACTGAGGAGGTATTAAAGTTCTTAAAAAAACAGCGGAAAATGTTCAAATATTAAGCGCTTTTAAAAAGATGAAGTTTCGAGGTTTGAGAAGCACGATATTTGTTATCTTTGCCGTAAAAAAACGATGGTATGTCGGCACGTAATATTATATAGGATAAAAATAAAATAAACACAACTTCATCCAAAATAGTTTTTTTTCATAAGCCACCAATTATTGATTATATATTTTCTTCCTGGATACAGAGATAGTTTTAATACCCATCGCTGCTACCTTTAAAATGAAGTAAAATAGTTTGATCCTAAAGAAGTAGATATTTTTGGGCACAATCCGACATATCATTAATTACTTATCCGAAAATTGTATTTCGCTTAGACATGGGGTTAGTTTATCATCCCGCTCATAGACGGTATGATGTGAAAAAAAACCGTAACCGATTTTTTTCACGGGAAAATATGTTAATTCTTTTACTTTTTCTAAATGTATCAATTAAATAGAAACTAGAACTGTACAGCCACAAACAAGCATTGTTACGTTCGAATAGATAAACCTAAATACAACAATCTGGATTAATTGATAACCAGAGGCTCCCAGGAGCATGTAACCGCTCACCTGGATCAAAGCTGCTTTCAATAGCAACGCAACTGAACATCAAGTTTTACATGTTCTATCTTAAGCATCCACTTTAGTCGGAGATAGAAAAGTGGGGGAAGTATGCAACTTGAAGCTGTATTTGTGCCATTTTACTCACCTTCAAGGAAACCGCAAGTTTATTTCCTCAAAACAACTAACTGCAACAAATGTTTGTACAACACTTTCTTCAGTGTACAGAACAAAATAGTTTCATAAATGCCCTTCCTTACGATCCAAGACATTTGACTCCAAATGGTCACACATGGCTTACAGTTGCAAAGTCAAAGCTGATATTGTTGACAAAAATGATTACACAATGGTTGATGGATGGATCATTGCGTAAAATTCCGACACTGATCTACCCAATGACCAATATATCAAGATTTGTATCAAATGAGCAAGTACTTCCAAAAGAAGACTTTAAAAGAATTTCATATGATTAAAAAAATATATATATGTTATGGGCAGGACTATCTGATACAATCCTTAATGGGCCACATAAAATGAACATTCCATCAAAATTTGGTTCCAATAGAGCAGACAAGATGATTTTTCGGCTGTGGCGGCCATCTTGTTGGGAGAGCGCGACTGCCGGACACAATTTTGGAAGAGGACCATGCAATGACTATTCCATCAAAGTTTGGTTCTAATTGAGCTACTGGTTCCAGACAAGATGGTTTTTATGTGAATATCCCATAGGGTCCTATGTTAAACTAAGTTCAGCTGTACAGCCATCTTGGTCGCAGGGCCGAACCGCCGTACACATTTTTGGAAGAGAACCATCCAATGACTATTTCATCAAAATTTAGTTCTTATTGAGCAAATGGTTTCAGACAAGAAGATTGTTATGGGAATTTCCCATAGGGTCCTAGGTTAAATTAAGTTCGGCTGTGGTGGCCATCTTGGACAGAGATCTGAAATGCCGGACACAATTGTGGAAGGGGACCACCCAAGGATCATTTCAGCAAAGTTTGGTTGAGATTGGCTCAGTAGTTTCAGAGGAGAAGATTTTTTTTAAATTTCATCCCCCCTTTTTTCTATTTTTAGCTTGGCGGCCATCTTGGTTGGAAGTCGGGATCATCGGACACAATTTTGAAAGGGGGCCCTCCAAAGACCATTCCATCAAAGTTTGGTTGCAATTGGCCCAGTGGTTTCTGAAGAGAAGATTAAAATGTGAAATGTTGACGGACGGACGACGGACGAAAAGTGATGGAAATAGCTCACATTGCCTAAAGGCTAATGCCACTTTAATTGGAAGATAAAATATGTTTAAACTAAAACACATTTTACCTACATGATTTATATACATTTTATGCCTGTATATTAATCTTTTCCCATACTGAATATTTAAATAAAAAGTAAACAATTCAATTCACAATGTTTTGTTGTCCTAATCACTATAAACAATGTTCAGAATCTGTTTTTACGGAAACGTATACCCACTTCTCCATTGTACGACATCACATTTTTATAAAAGCTACACTGAAATACGTCCTCGTCAGAATCTTAAGCTTTAGTAACAATCTTTTGTTTTGTTTATTTTAGTTTTTATCTTTTTAGAACATCTTATTTTCTGCTTTGTTTTTCAAATTTTTGTAAAACAATATATTTTTGTGTTTTTAAAAAAGGTACATCGTGAGATTAAGACGGAAGATAAAGCAATTTAATCCTTTTCATCCTGTTTGTAAACATTTTTGGCATTTTACAACCTTTGTTCTTCCAAGAGTCTAATGAGGAAGAAAAGTGGGATCCGTTTCCACGGAAAAGAAGATTTGTTATCTTGTAAATTGCTTTCTTTTGATAAAGTGTTCATTTAGTTGAAAAGGGTTTTGTATTATTGTTTCTCAAATGACCACTTTAAGCCTGTAGATTTCGGAGTTCAGATAAGAAAAAAAAATATTATTTTCCCACTTAACAAATTTACTTTAACCAAATATAAAGAAATAACAAGATATAGCATATTCTTGTTAAATTCTCATCTGCATTTTAAAAACGATTCTTGTTGTCAAAACCAAGATGTTTTTTTATTTCATTGTTTTATATAAAGATAGTTTAAACAGTTGACCAATAGCAACAAAACAATCAAGCACCTCTCACCTCAAACAATTGAACATAAAAAAGACCTGGCCAAATTTCAGATGCACTGAGAAGGTGAAATAAGTACTACTCATTTTATCCCTCTCAATAGAGGCCACCCCTCTTATTAGGACACTTTTTCATCGTAGAAGGGATGGCCTGATAAGAGGGAGGCCACTATCATCAAATTCTTTTTAAAATCCACAATACCTACATCTAAAAGCTGTCTATTTAATTAGATAAAATTTTATCAATAGTGCCGATTTCTTAAAACAAATAATTGTGGATAAATAGAGAACAAAAAGACTTTTGAACATGGCAACACTGACCGATGATGGCGAAATGGCAAACAGAATTATTAATGATGGGTTTGCAGAGAATGCAGTATATCATACTACTTGTATGACAAATTATTTACTCAAAAGAATTAAGGACGACAGTGAAGACTATTTAACATCTGAACATGATAACTTATTTCAATCCTTCATTTCAACTATCAAAGATGACTTGCTAACTCACAAAGAGATATTCACTTTAATCCAACTGCTAGAACTTTTTTTTCTGATTTTCTGCCCTCTGATCGAAAGGAAATTTGCACATCACACAGACTACAACAGAAATTAGAAAGACATATTGGTGATTTGATAACAATACAACCACAGCAGTGAAACCAAATAAGACAACTCTTCAGGTGATGTTTTCAACATTTTGTAAAAATATTCTGAAAAAAACAGAGGTAGCGTCACATCCAGTAAGAGCGTGATGGGAGAGTAAAATCATTCATTTGACTCTTAGGTTATTTAGTAGAAATACCACAGTGAGAACGCGGACACCCTTGTTTATTGGGTTTCATTATTTTTGTTTTTGTTTTTTTAAGATATTCATTGTAATACAATGATACCTCGTAAGTTCTGTATTCTGAAAAAAAATGACTATCAGTGCTTTTCATTACCTAACTTTGTGGGTCTGCTGTGGGGAAATAGATGTACATATTAACTAACTGTATTTATTTCAGAAAAGCACATATTGTGAATACATTTTGGAGAACATTTGATCGACTTCTGAGGTGGGGCCGATTTTGGCCCTTATAGCCCCCAGTCCTTACTCCGGTCTACCTGTCCATCATTCTTCCCTCCCGAAATGTTTTCAAATAATAAATATTCAAATAGTTGAATTTGAATGTCCCAATACTGCCGTCTTTCATAAAAAAAAATCAAATGTCAGTTAGTAAGATTTTATTTCCGTATTTTGTCTCGATTTTTGTCAGGAACAATAAAATTCAAAAACGAGATCGAATATGAAAATAAATTCTGTAAAGTTTAATTTAATTCCTACTTGCACTAGAAAACGGTCCCTAACCTGTCGTCGCCAAATTAGTTTACCCGTCCATCAGTCTTCCCACCCGAAATGTTTTCAAACAATGAATATTCAAATAGTTGAATTTGAATCCCGCTACTTACGCGCGAGAATTGTCCCAATACTGATAGTATACCTGTGTAATGATCAAACTGACATTTTTATGGCTTTGTGTATAATTAACTAAAGCGTCCTCAACCGATCAACATTAAAAATGAAAATTTATAAATTCCGGTGGAGACTTTTCCTATCTTTTTTAGTATGACATAGTACTTTCTACATTTTCTTAGGTCTCCATTCATTACGCCACAATTGACCTTGAAAAATGCCCCAATTTTTCGTGATTTATGTTGTATCAACATATTCTGTGACAATTCGAATTCAAAGAATAGCATATTTTAGCTTTTTTAATAGTGATTATTTGATTTCACAGTAAAACATGTTGAGGATCACTTGAACTTTATGATCGCAATTTATAATAAAAAAAATTATGCGATAAAATATTTCAAGTATAAATGTCACAATACACATTTAACATGCATGTGGGAAAATAAAAGTGACTTTTTAGTTAAAATTACTGTTAGTACAGGCACCCGTGTCACGGAATTATCGCCACCTTTCTGAGTACTTATTTATTTTCAATAAAATTTCTTTCTTATTTCATCTGTTTTCCCTGAATTTATTGTGGTAATAATAACTTTTCCCTGAATTTATTGTGGATAATAAGAGTATATGTAGGGTAAATACTTATTAGAAAGATTAAAAAAAAAAAATTGTTGGTCTTTTTAATGATTGATAACTGATCCAAGTTAGGCTAAATAAATGAAATGTGACTTAAATGTGTTAATTAATTTTCATTAATAACATACATGAATTCTATAAATTTTAATGTCTTATCTAATTCTTATCTTAGGTTGTTATTTTCATTGAATGGCATCTTAAAATAGATGGATTCACAGTGGGGGCTCTTCCTGTATAATCAGTAATTGTATTGTCCAAGTATTGTTACTTGTATTTTACCCGAGAACTAATTAGTACATATACTGTATGTGATTTTTATAAGAATGTTGTAGTATTGTTGCGTAACTAAATGTAATTAAGTTTAATTAACTTTTAAGAATTAGGATAAATTTTGTAGATGTGTATTGCAGAGACGTTTGTTTATTGTGCAAAAAACTAAACAATGATCGTTTTTTTTATATAAAAAAAAAACAAATATGTATTCGGACAATTAATTATGATTCTTTAAATAAGAACACAATTTCATTAAAACTCCATATCACAACAGGAAAATAAAGAATCATAATCGTAGAGTTCAACTTTTTTTTGCAACCTTCTTTGTACAGTTAAATGGGTTTTGTGTGAACGGTATCCTTGCCCGGAATTTTAACTGTACAGAAGTGTTTGCAAAATTGTCGGGTTTCCACGCAATGAATGTATGCTAAACAATGAAGTCTGACATGTGGGCCCTTCGGTGAACTACTTGGTTTTGTTAGTTTTCCTTTTTTTAAATTGTACAACAGCATAAACCTACCTCGAGGCGATGTTCAAGTATCCGTGCGTGTGACGTAGCAAACCACCCGTGACACTTAATTGTTTTCTTAAAGCCTTAGGATTTCTTTTTTTTTCATGCAAAACAAGTTCGGAACGAGATATATAAGAGAACAAAATCTGAAAGAAAAGCACTCTTCTTCCGCATTCTTCTTTTTATAGATTGGTCTCATCCCCGTTTTCTTTACACATTTTAAACTTCAAAGTTTATTAATATATCAAATATCAGTTGGTAATATTTTTACGAAATCTTAGCCAGTAAGGTGTTATTCCCTTATTTGGCTCCTTTCCGAAATTACACAGAAAAAAAACAAATTACAGGCAGAAAATACTCTAGACATTTTACAAATAAAACAAGTTTGGAACGAGATATATGAGGGAACAAAATCTGAAAGTTAAACATTCTTCTTCCGTATTCGCAATTTCTAAATATAGATTTTCTGACCACTGAAATTACAATACGAGACTGGTCTCATTCCTGATGGGTTTTTTTTCATCTTGTTTGAAATTTCTAGCATTTTTTAACTTAGTGAACGTATATTATAAATGTGCAATATCGATATGAATGACAAATAAAGCGACTTAGCGTTTAAATAATATCTAAAACTTTTACTAAAAAATCCTTGCAAAAACACACGATCTTTTTAACTTTACCGGCGAAATATTATTTTTTTTCACATTTGTTTTTATTATAATTCATCGTAAAAAAACAATATGTTTTAAAGATCAACGTCAAAAATCATGTGTCCAAGCTCATACACAATTGTTTATTATATAATTAGCTCACATCTAATTGTCATTGTTTACCTGTTCGACGTTGATTAACAATCAACATGTATTAATCACCACGTGATTATCTTTGTAGTAGGCGCGTGCAAAAATGCAAATATCGTCGTTAATTTAAAACTTTTTATTATAAAAATTGACCAAATAAGATTTTTTTTAAACTGACAATTCATTTGCAACCTTCTTTGTGCACATAGGACGTCTCTATTGTGTCCTTAGTGCACTTTTATTGTTCTTAGTGCACTAAGGAGGTCCTTTGCGGTATTTCTACGGACCCGATAAATTCACGTTTAATTTAAGTAATACTCCATTTGCAAATTCCCGACTTGATTCTAAAATTATACACTTTTAACATTTTATTATTTGAGTTATTTCCCTTACAGAGGACAAAAGTATCAATTTCGTGCAATATTCAACCAAAATGACATATATTTTTCTCATACTCTGTATACAATTTAAATGTTGTAACAACTTGTGAATTTTTTATTTGCTATGAAGTTAACTTCTATTATTTTACAAGGTTCAATTATCTATAAATTTTATGAAAATTATACTCAAATTCTTCATCCTTTCTGTTGCTCTTGCATTGACCGAGAACCGGTTTGTCCTCTGTAAGGGAAATAACTCAAATAATAAAATGATAAAAGTGTATAATTTTAGAATCAAGTCGGGAATTGGCAAATGGCATATTTATTGACGAGATGTTTTCACTTCAACATCCATTTTAAAAACTGAATCGTAAACATCCGGTTATCGATAATATACTTGCTATGTGCGTGTCGTGTGCAAAGCGTCGCGCCTCCTCTGGGTGGAATGTTAAATGTGATCATCTGCTATTTTTGAGAGGGCCACTTTGTCGCCATCTTTTTTTTTTCATTCATAGCGTCCTGAACCGATCAACATTAAAAATGAAAATTTGTAAAATCTGGTGGAGACTTTTCCTATCTTTTTTAGTATGACATTGATCAATCATAGTTCTTCCTATATTTTCTTAAGTCTCCATTCCTTACGCCACAATTGACCTTGAAAAATCCCCCAATTTTTCGTGATTTGTGTTGTATCAAACATAACCTGTGACAATTTGAATTCATAGAATAGCATATTTTAGCCTTTTTAATAATGATTATGCGATTTCGCAGTAAAACATATTGAGGATCACTTGAACTTAATGATCGCAAATATATAATAAAAATTATATGATAAATATTTCAAGTATATATGTCCCAATACACATTTAACATGTATATATCTTATTATGTAACAATATGGCAAAGTTGTTATTTTCATTGAATGACATCTCAAAATAGATGACCTCACAGTAGGGCTCTTCCTGTATAATCAGTAATTGGTTACAACCCAGAGAGAGTCACTACAAAATGTCCAAGTATTGTTACTTGTATTTTACCCGAGAACTGTATGTGATTTTTATAAGAATGTTTTAGTATTGTTGCATAACTAAATGTATTAAATTTAATGACCTTTAAGAATTATGATAAATTTTGTAGATGTGTATTGCAGAGACGTTTGTTCATGACTAAATTATAATCGTTTTTCTATATAAAAAAATTTCAAATATGTATTTAATTAATTATGATTCTTTAAATGAAAATACAATTTCATTAAAACTACATATCAAAACAGAAAAAAAATCACAATCGTATTCGTAGAGTTCAACTTGTTTTGCGGTACGTCTAAACACCGCCAAGGAGTCCTTGGTGCACCAAGGACACAAAAAGTGCACCAAGGACATGAAGTATTGAATTTCTTTACTTATTTTTAGCATATTATGATTTAATATGAATGTACTATAACGGTTTATGTAAAAATCCCAACGAAATTAATTAAGAAATGAGGTTTTTATTCATTCTCTTTGATATGCCGACAATCACCGGACCGTGTTACATCTTGAAAGATATTCGCACAGCATGTGATTGTGATCTGCGGTAATAAACAAAACAAAAAAATGAAAAGAATTCGGCAATGTCTATAAGTGCATGTAAATAAAAATACAATAGATTTTTTTTTAAGAGAAGGTAATGATAATTAATAATATTACAATGCATGATAGAAACCAGATGTTTGTTTACAATATGGTAAATGATATCTTAAAAGTAAAAGTTTACAGCGTTACAAAATCATTAGTGATAAGGTTTGATCAAGTTAATGTCTTTCTAGAGAATAAACAGTACTAAAGATAAAATGCCAATACACTATAATATTTATCACTAAAAAAACTTGAGTAATTTACAAAAATATTAAAAAAGAAAAAGAAAAAAAAATGGAATTTTCTTGCTCCTCCACACTTACAGTTTTGTAGCAATACCGATATCAATCGAATTTTTGCTTCGAATTATCATTATGTGGCGTCCGTGGGGTTCACCAATACCGACTCTCAACAAGTTTGAATCCAGCTTAGAAAGACTTCGTATGGTAACTATAATTTGTTTTATCTCTATATCCGATTCTCGCCAATAACTTTTATTTTCCTTTCCAATTTTCTTTATTTTAATCATTTGGAATTTTTAAATTATGATCCGTATACTTTGTAACTCAATCGATTGCATGGATTTTGGATGTGCTTTTCTGAAAAAAGCCCAAGAAGAATTGCAATTTAGTAATGTAAAACAAAATTTGCGATTTTTACTAAGCCAGGCCGACAAAATTAAAACCCAAATTTTAAACAGGACAAAGGACCATTCAAATGATGCAAACTTGGAAAATATTAGCTTTACTGTGTCTCTATCTATAGTTTTACTAATTTTAGTAATTAGAAATTATGGTAATTTGAACAAAACTTAGACGAAATCTAAAGTACAAATCTATGCACATATTCATAAGCTTAAATAATGCTTTTTAAAATTGTAAATACATGTAGATATAATGGTAGCTCATTTGTTTAGCAAAAGCAAATAGACAGAGATTACATTTGACCATATACATCCACGGGGTCCGTTCATACAATTTTGTTTTTTAGTTTACTATCAGTTTTAAATATTTTTGCCTAAGTCATTTATTCGACATGTTTTTAATTTACTTTCCTGAATTAACTTCAAAGTTATTCTTAAGTTATAGGACACAACGTGTAAAGGTAGTTGACAAACTCCCGATCATCTTCATCTCCAAAACAGTTGAATTTGGTTGATATCGGCAGACCATATTTCTCCCGTGAAATGTTCGTCCTTCCATGTTCATATAGAATTTTATATATTTTCTTTCATCTTTGTTATGTGGCTATTTGTCCGAACCCGGACAAATAGCTTGTGGGCTATTCGTCCGGATCCGTTACCCATTTTGGAGTTATTCCCCTTTTTTCATCAAATTTTCAAAATTTTAATACTTTTTGTTTGGAGTTATTGCCCTTTTTTTCATCAATTTTTTTCAATTTTAATACTTTTCGTCTTATATTTCAAAAACTATAAGAGATAAAGGTAAAGTTTAA
>MJUT01025971.1:47281-66735 GCA_002080005.1 Gigantidas platifrons
AAGTCAGTTTTTCGACCGTTTGTCGATACATTTCGGCGCAGTAGATAATTTTTGAGCTTCTGCAATAACCACAGCTGATCGTCGTCCGCCATCTTGGAATCGAATAACTGATAGAACACATGCGCCACCTTTCGGGAAAGGCGTAGGTGAACCCCATTAAGTCACTGGTTTTTTCTAAATATACATGTGTTTTGCTGCTTGGCATGCTTCAGCTTAATACCTGAATGTGAGAAATGTCATGAGAATATGAATTTAAAAAATAATACTGCAATTCAAGATAGATAACTCTTGTTTTTTTTGGTGAATTTTGTCTGTTTTCCAATTTTGTTATATCAGCCCCCAAAGTATTGCAATGGTAAATATCCATGATATAGCTGACAAAAAAGTTTCTTTGTCATTTAATATGTTTGTTGTTTTCTTATTTTTATTACAGTTAATCCAAACTGGCATCATCAAATTTCCCATAGTAACTGTGCATTAACAAAATACAATATTTTCTGTTCACTACATAATTTTATTTTACAATACAATATGACAAATTTTTACAAAACTAAGCTAACCGATAAAGAAATTTGTAAAATAAACAAGTACATTAAGAAAAAAATTACTGTTCGAAATTGTCATATTTGGAACGGACAACAACTAAAAGGATATGCAATATTTGAATTTCGTTTTAGAAAACATAAAATTTAATCTTCGTGTTCATCGTTTGCAAATGTACATACATAATGGTTGTAGAGCAATGGATACAGTTCAGCACGTGTCCCATCTGTGTCACAATAAACTTTGTGTCCGGATTGAGCACTTGTCCTTGGAAACAGCTAGAATAAACAATAATCGGCAAACTTGCAAAAATAATGGTGAATGTACAGGACACTATGGGTTCGCAAGATGTATGTTGCATTAACAGGTAAAATCTTGACTGTTTCCATATTCATGTTCTTCAATTATGCTTTTGTTGGTACAGTTATACAAGGAGTTTTGCTTTAGTGTTCTATTTCCTTTATTGCGTCGAGCAATATACCGTGAAAATGTGTACTGGCGAGTCTGTTTACGAATGGCATTTCTTCTGTTGTTTGTATCCATCTTTTTCATTTGTTGAATGAAAGGGTCCGTCCATTTATATTTAAGTCCAATAGTCTTTGCCATGAGGGCCAGTTTCAGTGCTAACCGCTGACAAAAAATATCGTCAAGATCGGTTGTATCCAAGTTATTTCCTCTGATGTGCAGAATTAAACAATACGGGTGTCTGCGTTGGATCTCATTCTCGATGGCCGATACATGCTGCTCATTTTCAAGTTTCCCACCTCCTATTCCGAAGAAAATAGCATCAAGGGGAGCCGTCGTAATGTTGAAATTTCCGTTTGGAAGGGCCGAAGCATGTTGTCCTAGCCGCCTAACATGAGAGCTTCCTACTATCAAAACTGGGAGTCGTTGTTGTTGGGCCATGCCGTACCAAAGTCAATCATCAAATTTAGATATAAACGAGAATGTCACCTCTGTACTATTCAAATCATTGTCAATTTAACACATATAGAAGTTTTGAAATGTTTACATAACAATATACCTTGTCCATCAGCAGATCTTCTTAAAAACTTTAAATAAAATTTGTTTTCCTCACTTTGGAAATTTTTATGCCGTGAGGTTTTATGACCCAGAATGCAGTGTTCCAAATAATTATAATCGCCTCCTATTTCCAGACTCTGTTACATTCTATCTATCAAGGCAGACAGAGTTACCTCCCATCACAATGTAAAAAGCATAACAGATACCTAACAAGAGTTATTCCGCTTTATCCACTTTATTTCCTATTTGACAAAAATGTATTGATTCAACCATAAATTATATTTGTGGGAGTATCCGTCTTACATCTGTAAAAAAGCACACAGATTCACGACAAAATACACAACATAACCAGACAACATGTTGGATTTTATCATTGTGCTGGTAGAACCTGTCCAGAGGACCCCACTGCATGGAAATATGATCTAACTACTTACTATTTTACTTTCGCATACATTTTTTTTTGTAAGTTTCTTTGCTGTCGATTTAGAGAAGAGGTTGTGGGTTTAACCTCATATCTTTCAATTGTGCTGTCGATGGATATTCCAATATTAACGCATAAACTAAACGCGATTGACAGTTACTGGCTTTCTTGTCATAACTGAATACAGCTGATATTCACTGGCTTTCTTGTCATAAACTGAATACAGCTGATATTCACTGGCTTTCTTGTCATAAACTAAATACAGCTGATATTCACTGGCTTTCTTGTCATCAACTAAATACAGCTGATATTCACTGGCTTTCTTGTCATAGATGTTATGAATGTTATATGACAAGCATATATCAACATACGACGAGTATTAACAATATGCCAACAACAAACGTAAGAATAGTTTGAAGATATCAAAGGGGTAATCAGAATCCGTAAATCGAAGAGGAACAGACAACGCAATGGACAAAAGAAAAAGGACTAAAGCACAAACAACGATCTACAAAACATACACATAAAACTAAAGATCGAGTAACGCGAACCCCACTAAACCCGGAGCCTAATGTATTCACCGTAATGTATTCACCGAACTATATACTCTTATGATTATTACATAAGTAGTTCTACACAAAAAAGAATACAATCCGAATACAAAACCTGACTTGTCTTTCGAAGTAAATACAGCTCACCGTAACGAACAAAATACAAGAAGGAAATGTATTGCTACTCGATGTCCACGTGACAATGTTTTTCATTCCTATTGCACATACAAAGCTTCAAAAAACAGCTTGTGATACTGTCCAAGACTTTCATCTGAACAGTATTTTGACTAAGCCACATTTGTGTACATGTCCCAAGCCATGACCTTGATTACCAACGACATATGTCATTGTGTTTTTTGTGTTCAGTGAGTTTCTTTTCATAGCTGATGTTGATCAAATAGACGGATGTGACATCAGGCAGTTCTGGTGCCTTATTGTGCATCAAAAACCACGTATGAACAAAATTTATCTGAAACTGAACTATAAACGTTATTTAGAGAATACCGAAGGGGCAATCACAAATGGACAATACTGAGAAACTGTCAACATAGACCAAGAAAAACAAAACAAAAACACAACACAATATGTGTTTGAACCCCACTATACGCAAACAAACACAAATGACGTAAATAAGATATGAGCCCTCCTACAAACAACTGGAGGTAAAGACAAATAAGACATGAGCCCTCCTACAAACAACTGGATGTAAAAACGAACCGAACACCGTTTTTATGTGGAAATCGTAACGGATATCATAATACGGAACTTGGAACTCAGAACGTAAAGACACATCACAGTGATGTTGCACAAATTGACAGATCTACATTACTCGACGTACTTACATATGGGGATCAATTCCTGATAGTTTTTGACAAAGGAGAGCTGTGTCGTTTTATCGTTGTAATATACAGTTCTAAAGTATATACTATAACATCTTGTTAATGAAATGGAATTTCCCTATCTGGTGTTTACCAAAGCATGATCTATCGATAGAAATATCTGAGGTGCACTCGATTGGGTAGACGAAGCTCGTAATGCAAACGATTTCCCGCCAATTCCTTTACTTATCTCGACTTATAATGGCAAAACTTGTACAAACCCAACTGTCTTCCCCAAAGTTTCATCGACTTTAATGCACATGTATATTCAACATTGGAAACCCAAATTTTAATGACTGCTTTCGAGATGAAAATCCCTGTGTCGCTAAAAAAAATATTGAATATGTTCTCTAGCTACCGACAACAGCATTCTATCATATTTTGTATAGTGCCAGCTCACTGAAACAACAGTCCGCGGATAGACATGTCGCCCCACTCGGACACCGTGCTTAGCGGAGAAGCAACAAATACCAATTTTATAGTCTTTGGTTTGACCTGATCGGAGTTCGAACCCACGATCTACGGTATCCGAGGCGAGCACGCTAACCATTACACCACTGATGCGATTCCTATAGTGTTGTCTGGTGAGGTAAAGTGCCAAAGCCAACGGCGAGATCACTATTATCCACCAGACAACACTATAAGAAATATGTTCCCGAGGAAGAAGACAATACTATGTTTAACTAATACCTCATTAGAATAATGATATGTTATTATCAGTCAGGTTTACAATTTCGATACAAAACAAGATGGCTAACATAACCCAGGGTAAGCAATGGTTTAAACAAGAGGAGGTGTCACATGTTTGTCAAACACCACAAATTAATCCTGGCATAATGAATCATATTAACACTCATATTCCACTCAAAATCTAAGAAAACGTATGATATTCTATCCCTTTAGGGGTATTCTTGAAATCTGCTAAAGATTTAATTCTGCGATAAAATTTAAAACAAACGAGAGTCCTGATTGCAGTAATTATTAAGCAAATTTAGAAATATCGACCTCAGCGCTTATTGTATAAAGCTACATGTATCAGAGTATTATTTTAGAGAAATAGCACTAAAACCCTCATGAATATTAAGAAGATCAGTTCCAGTATATTGATAATCAACAAGGTCTTGATAGAGCTCAGTAGAATGCGGTTAAGACATGCGAGATAATTCAATGTTTGATATATGGTCTTAAACTTAAATATTCCGATCATTTGTAAAAATTCTAAAAGAGCTTACATTAATTCCGATGGTGTGGGACCTTTTGCGCATTCCCGATTTGATTCTGGTATTTTATGGCTGGTTAATGGAGGTTGTTTCCCTTATGACAGGCACCATGATGGCCGTTCTATTATCGAAATTGTACTTACTACAACAGTACATAGACTAAGATTGCAATGATGCAGAGAAAATCTGCATAGCTCCTGACACACAATTCCGGAAGCGTTCCATATTAATAATAATAGTATAACTTTCTTGTAATATGTAGGTATTTGAGCCTTGTAAAAATCGGAGATAATGATTATAGCAATTCAAACTTTCACAAGTTGCTAGAACATTAAAATTTTGTGCAGATTATGTGAGAAATATGTTCTTTTCTTTTAACTTCGCATGAAATGGGAATTTTCTCCCACCTTCATAAAGGGGGTAAGCTACCTTACATCTCTCAGGCATATGACAGAGGTATCAGGATGTTATCCACGAAAGTAAGATACCTCAGATAATGTCAGTATGTGATTCAGGTAACGAAATGTTATTCATGAGGCTACCTTGCAATACTTATGTGTGTGATATTGGTACCAAAGTGGTATCCGTGAAAATTAGCTACCTGGCATTCCTTTCATGGTATAGGTGTCATAACATTTTCCATGAAAATAAGCTACCTTATGTATCCCTATTTTGTGATATTGGTATGAAATGAGTATCCATGCAAATGGACTACCTGATATTCATTCATTACATGATATTGGCAAACAAAGTTTTCCGTGAAAATAAGATACTTTGCATACGTTCATTGCATGATATACGTATCAAAGGGTTATCCATGAACATCTTCTACCATACGTCTCCTCAGTGTGTCATGCAGGTATCAGAATATTATCCATGAAAGTAAACTACCGTACGTCTCTCCATTGTTTCATGCAGGTATCAGAATGTTATCCACAAAAATAAACTACTGTACGTCTCTCCACTGTGTCATGCAGGTATCAGAATGTTATTCATGAAAATAAACTGCCGTACGTCTTTTCATTCGATGATATAGGTTTCAGAAAACTGTGCATGCAAATAAGCTACCTTATATTTCTGAGACATGTGTCATAGAAAAGATACCCACGCGTTATCCCAGTACCACAGATGGTAATGAAATGTTATTCATGAAAATAAACTGCATTACGTCTCTTCATTTGATGATATAGGGCCCGGGTGGCTCAATGAGTTAGGTAGTTGGATTACCTAACAACTCATACAAGCCTACCACCAATACGGCGTGGATTCGCGCCCTGCTTTGTAAATTACAAAAAAGGTACACTCGACTCGGTGGTTGTCTCCGGCTTCTTCCACCACTAAAACTGGTCACCATGATATAGCTGAAATATTGCTGAAAGTGGCGTTAAACACAATAAATCAAATTAAATCAAATCAAATCATTTGATGATATGTCTCTTAAGATTGTCCTATATGTCTTCCATAAAAATAAGCTACATTACATTTGTTCATTGCATGAAGTAGGTATAAAATGATTATCCAAAATAGTAAGCTACCTTACATATCTTCAGTGTGTCCAGAATGTTATACATAAAAATAAGATATCTCATATCTCGCCAGGGTGTGATATTGGAATCAAAGTGTTATCCATGAAAATGGCGGTAAGCTATTTTACATCTCTCAAACATGTGGCATCGGCATGAGAGAGTTGTCTATGAAAATAAGCTACTACCTCAAATGATGTCAGTGTGTGATTCAGGTAAGGAAATGTTATTCACGAAAATAGGCTAAATTGCATCACTCCTGTGTGTAATATTGGTACAAACGTGGTTTTCCCTGAAAAAAGCTACCTGGCATTCTTCATTACATGTTACAGGTGTCGTAAAGTTTTCCATGAAAATAAGCTACATTACATCTGTTGATTGCTTCAATAAGAAGAGTCTGAAGATACTAATGGGAGGTAATCAGAATCCGTATATCGAAGAAGAACAGACAACACAATGGCCAACAGAAAAAGTATAAAAGGACAAATAACGATCTACAAAACATACATATAAAACTAAAGATCCAGTGACACGAACCCCACTAAAAACCGGGGTGAACACGGGTGCTCCTGAAGGGTTAGTAGTTCCTGCTCCACTAGTGGCACCCGTCGTGTTAATCTAGTTACAAACCCAGTGATAAGTCATGAGTGAGAAAAGGACCGGAAAGTGTGCATCCGTGGTCATTTGTGACATAGAAATTTAATAATATATGTGAAACATTAATGTTTTGTATTTTGTTCCTGCTCATTTTGTCATATTTAATGCTTTATATTGTAAAGATATTTTATGTTATTCATATATTATGAAAAAGTATTGTTTTATACCTTTTTTACCTGTTCATTTTATCATATTTCATGTTTAATATTGTATTAGAAATGCCTGTACCAAGTCAGGACCATTGCGGTTTTCCAGTTTCACGGTTGTTGACTGATTTTGTCTGTTTATTGATTTATGAGTTTTGAATTTCCCTTTAGAAGATTGCTCTGTGTTCGGTCATTTTGTTATTACCCTTATTGTATATTTACCTCATGTTATAGATATGTGTCTGAGTGTTACTTAATAAAATCTTGAATTGTTACTTTGTATGAATGGTGTATTGGACGCCCTGTACAAAATAAGCATATTTCGTGCCGGTCGGACAGCTAATATGGCCGCCAGATGCAGTTCTTATTTTAGATTGGCCAATTAAAAAACTCTTCTTTAAAGCAATCTGGCCAAATTAATTGAAATTTTGCAGGAAACACATATGGAGGTTCTGTATAAAGTTTCTTCATTTGATCTATAGCTTAAGATTACACATATTTTATTTGCTTTTCAAATGTGCAAAAAGGACAAGACACAAGTTAAACAAACTTATGAAGTCTTCTTCTAGATACAATAAGTTACAACATTATTTGATAGAGCATGCATGTATATGAATATTTCTTACATTAATATGTGTAGATTGAACAAAAACAGAGAATGAAGAAAGGAATGAGAGAGAGGGGAGTTGGTGGTGATGGTGTGTGCGATTGTTCTCTTGGTGAACTACTAGACAACAAGAAACCTTTCAGACCTCTTAATATATTGAAACACGTGCTTAAAATAATTTCGTTCTGTTCATTTGAGAGTGTAGGATTACAACTGGTCAAAAGTGTGAGGTCTAAAACACCATAATTAGGTAACCAGATGAGATTATGAAACAATGTATGTCTCATATTTGTATAATAGGAACAATCGAAGAAGAAATGATAGGAGTCTTCGCGATCGGCACCACAACGACAAGATGGATATGACACTATATTTAGTTGGAACAAATCGTAATTCAAAAAAGAAGCAACACATCGAAGTGGGTTAATATAATATTAAGTATTTGCGGTCCAATTTCGTAATGTTTAGGAAGTTGGCTAATACAGGAGGTGAATGTACGTCATAATTGGAAGCCATTTTGTACCGCTTGAAGGCAAGTTTTTACTTATAGCATTAGTAATTGTAATGATAACATTAAAGTGAGAGCGTCAAATGCTCCTAAATGTCCGCTAAACATCGGTGTGTACATCGTTCAAAAAATTGTTGTTAAACTCTCAAACACTTCGACAATGTTATTTCCACCTGTTGCGAAAACGTTGTCTAACTTTCTTGAACTATGGAACAGCTTTGAAAAATTCGTATAAGCTATTGATTTCAATATTTGGTTGTTGTTTTCTCTTATGCCCAGAAATGTTTGGGATTATCTCTTGAGGCATTTTTAAATATCTGAAATTTTTTTTACAGTAAATTTTATACTTTGCATCCATAACTTTCTTATAATCCTTTTCATCATCGATCATAATTGAACTACATGTATTTCATATAGTGTTACTCAACTTATAACGTCTCTTAGATCTTCGATATTTTTGTCTGGCAAATTTAGTCTTGGTCAAACCAAGGTCTTTTTTTTTTGGCTTTGACCATTTTTATTCTTGTTAGTTTTACTATCAATGTTTTTACAATTAAATGTTCCAAACGTTTTCATGGCAGAACCTGTGAAGATATTTCCAAGATCCTCTAATAATGAGTCTATTATCACTTGATCTGTGTAATTTTTCTTTGTCTATGTTTTCTTGAGAATATGTTACCTTCTCATTTTCCCATGATTTTATTTTAGCTTTCAGGTGATTAGTTTTCCTAACAGTATTACTATTGCCATCATTATTTCTTAAGTCATTAACAGATAATAAAATGTGTAGTGGTGCGTGAACATCTGAAAACAATTTAGGGAACGACCATTTAACTTGAAAAAGTGGGGTATGGTTTTTTCCTAAAAAAATATTCTGATTCCCAATGTTGCTGAAAAAAATATTCTGATTACGGTGGAGGGAAAAAAATAATCTGATTCAGAGTTTTTGTCATATAACCTAATGTTAAATTCTGGAAAAAAAATTCGTGCTTGGCCGACAAAAAAAATAAATATCCTAACTCTCGTGTTGTCCGGAAAAAAATTTCTGAACAAAAAAAAAAAGCCATATATGAATTATTTTTCATAAAAAAAATTCAAATTTCATAAATTTGTCACAAGAGTAATCAAAATGATCAATTTTATAACTATTGTAAACATCGATACACCAACATGGCCGCTTCCAACAAATACAAATGTACCCAAACACACTCAAAATTCATATGGTATGTGTTACTTACATACAACAAATATATTTCTTCCAACACTCTTTTAGTTGTTTTATTTATTTATCTTATTTTGTTTTTTTTTTTTTAAAACGAAATAAGAGTAAAACCTGGCCACTTACAACAAATAAAAAAANATAATAAAATTTGCAGTGGTGCGTGGACATCTGAAAACAATTTACTACTTTCTAGAATATCAAAGTCAAAAAATACATTTTAGAAGATCAGGACAAGTGATACAATACTCAACAACGATAGCCTTTCTACATGTAAATCTACCAATATTTTTATCATTACCCACTCTGCCATTAACTATAAACATACTGTTTCCTTTACAAAAATTTAACAATAGATTACCAAGTGTATTTTTAGATTTATTCATACTAATTCTGTTGAGTGGCATTTTCAAATCATTCAGTACGTTAGTAAAATTGTCAACAAAGTCAGTAATATAATCATCAACATGATGGTTTTTGATCAAATCAACAAAATCAGTGTCAGTTGCCGTCCTCGCGTTAAAGTCGCCTAAAAGACATATATATTTAGATTTATTTGAAAAAGACAAGTATTCCTGTTGCAGTTCACTAAAAGCGTCTTCGGATGAGTATTTGGTATACTCTGGTGGTGTATATACAACACCAAAAAATACGGGCTGATCTGTTTTAAAGAGTTACTCACTACATTTGAACCATATAACATATTTGCTGTCAGTATCAACAATGTCTATATGTTTTGCTAAATTATCTGTATAACCCACAGCGCAAGTGATAAAGTTTACCAGTTGCTTGCCCATTGTCGGTGGTTCTCTCGTGTACTTCGGCTTCCTCCACCACTAAAACTGGTCACCATGATATAGCTGGGGCGCGACTTTCTACCCAAATACACCCTAAAATACCCAAATACACCCAAATATATCATAACATCGTATTTATTGTATTAGTTAAAGGTTCTATATGAATAATTTTTCATAAAAAAAAATCAATTTTCATAAATTTGTCACAAGAGTAATCAAAATGATCAATTTTATAACTATTATAAACATCGATACACCAAAATGGCCGCTTCCAACAAATACAAATGTACCCAAACACACTCAAAATTCATATTATAGTATGTGTTACTTACATACAACACATATATTTCTTCCAACACTCTTATAGTTGTTTTATTTATTTATCTTATTTTGTTTTAAAAAAAAACGAAATAAGAGTAAAACCTGGCCACTTACAACAAATAAAAAAAAATTATGGGTCTGTCATTTTCTGTAAAGCTTCATTTATATAAAACTGGAAACACTTTAATACATTATGGGTATTTTTTTATCTGAACATAGACAAAGTTGAGTTATTTATTTCCCATTAATGATTGCAGGGAGAAACTTGGTAAACAAAACTGGTAAACACCAAGCACTTAGTTGATAACAACTCAAAACATAGTTAATTTCTCAGTGTTAGTTTTGGTTGTTTGAATTATATTATTAAAGACCAATCATCACTTTAAATAAAAGATCAAAGACAAGTTACATCCATTTTACTATATATCAAGTTTCATTTTTTTTCGTATAAATATACGTAAATTTGTCCACCTTCCTAATTTTATTTTATATTTGTTTAATCTTATTTTTTTCCATACGAATTTTTGATTTTAGGTATATTCATGCTTACATTTATATGTAATTGTTCATAATGATTAGAAAAGCATAATCTTAAATGTGTGGTATTTAAACGGGAGACTTTCATTTCCGACATTTTTTTTTCCGACAATTATTAATATTTTTCTTTTTAAAAAATTATCTTTTCGCCAATTTATGTATAGTTATACCTCTTGAAATTTACACCTGTTTTTAACTTTTCGATAAAGATATTTAACACAAAAATTAATAAAATGTAGGTAAAAAACGTTGATTTTAAAATTGGAATACGCCTATTTAAACAATCTGTAAAAAATGTTTCCATCTTTTATAACTTTACATTTTTTTTTATGAAACTCTAGTGTTTTCTCTACTGTGATCTTAGAATGCATACAGTTTTTATTAAATACAAAGTAAACCATTTGTCCACCTATACCTTATGTGTTATAGGCTTAATGTTAAGATAAATTCATTTCGATATCTTTAAAATATTTAACATTTTTAAGTACATACCATGGTCATAAGTCGGAGAAGGGTAGCTGGTAGCCTTGTTCTTCTCTCATACATGAAAAGCAGGTGAACGGGGCTGGTCCTTCTAAACTTTTCACATCTTCCTGGCTGAGTTTCTGGCAGCTGTAATCGTACCATGATATTGTCCGTAAAAACTTACTATTTTGTTGAAATTCATGCAAAAATAACGATAGAGGAGCTAATAAATCTTTAATTATTCATAAAATATCTCAAATTAATAGAAATAATATAATTTGAAGCTGTATTTGGGTAAAAAGTCACGCCGTATAGCTGAAATATTGCTGAAAGTGGCGTTAAAACACCAAAAATCAAAAAATCAAAATCAAATCTTTATAACCTACTATGATACCACCCGAACGTTTTTTGTTATTATTTTCCTGTTTTTCATGACAAACTTGTAACCTGGTAAAGTTATTATATCTCCACAAAACAGACTATATCATAACTCTGTATTAAGTTTCTAAATTCGGGATATTGTAGCCTCGTTTTGATTCTACAGCAATTCAAACACACGATTCGCAATAAATTATCGTTACTATCTACATTATTATAAACAGAACTATTTGAAAGGGACACAACACCTTCAATGGCTTCATAATCTGAATTTATTGATATACAATCATTTATGTCAGAAGTGTTATTCATACTACCATTGTCACCTAAGGGTATACAAGGGTTATCGCTCGCTTTGTCATCAAAATTACTAACTGATTGATTATGCCTCTCAACTCCGTAATCCTTTGTACTACATGGACATGTAATTGAGTGTAAATGCATACCAGAGCCTTTAATTACATTTAAAGGTTATTGGGGAACCATAGTTCTTTATAGTCTTTTGTTTTAAATCTACCTAACCTTTAACATCGATACTTTGCGTATGTGAATGTTGAGAGAATGGAGCCGAGACGGAGTCACATAAGTTATTAACCCATGGAGAGCTACTTTATTTGACAAATTTCCAATCTTAATAAATAACTTCATGGCATTTATTGTTTAAAATTAGATCTGTAAATATTTCTGTAATCTGACATAAGATTTAAATTGATCCATTTAAAATATCATTAGATAATACATTTCTCTGACGTCACTCTATTGTTCGAACAATGGATTATTTTTTAAGAATCTACAGTTTATTCTTTTGTTCTTGAATAAATGAACTTTAACCTTTTACTGTTTTAGGCTTAAAAACGTTTTACATATATTGTGGGACTTTCGGGTATCGAACCACTGCTGGGCTTTTCAAAGTCTACTTTGACTTTCAAAACTTCCATCTAACCACTCTGCTACAGTGACCACACTAAGTATGCTCTATAATTAGTTTATTACATATCAGTATAAAATCCATACATTTAATTGGCTGAACAGTCTACACGCCACCTTCACTATTCCACGATGTAGACTTGAATGCTGATCGACCGGTCCTAAAACCGTGTATGGACTGGTACTTTTTTTTTTTTTTATATTTCAAACACTTTATTCAGATAAAATTCACATATTTACATAATAAAATGCTTCATAAGTAGCAGCAATATCACAGATAAATTAACAGTATTTTTACATAATGATATAGGTATTTTGTATTCAATAGAATGTAACATTTAGTATATTGTCTTTAACATTGCAAAATAAATCATTGCTACACCAATATTCAATAAATTTTATAACTGGTATTCTTTCAAAGTCTGCTAAAATTCTCAATTTTAATTGAGATAAAAAATTTAAATATAAAGTGTTGGAATTAACATTCTTCTTTTCAAATTTCCTAACATTTCTATTTAACCAAACAGTTTTACAATATATAGATATAATCATCAAAATTACACTTTTCATTTTATCATTACTGACATCAATATCTTGAAATATAATATTTTTAAAATTTAAACTAATTCTGCCATTTGACAAAGCAAATATCCAATTTGTAATTAAGGATAACAGTTGTAAATTAAAAGTACATTCAAAAAACAAATGTCTTAAAGTTTCCACTTCATTACAATATACACATTTATAAGTTCTTGAAATATTAAATTTATACATTAATATATTAACTGGTAGAATTTCATGTATAATTTTATACATAACGTCTCTAGAGAACTTGTCTATAAATTTGTCAAACACATTTTCAAATACAAAGGAATACTCAATATCAACATTTCGTTCTATTATTTTAATAACATGTTCATCACTGTCTAAAAATAAATTGTACAAAGTTTTGGTATTGTATTGTCCTAATACAATATCATTACATTTATCCTTAAAGATATTCAATACCTTTAAACATTTATTATAAAAAGGTGATACAAGGTCACTATGTGGAACAGAAAGTGACGCTAAACTAAAATTTAAATCCCTCAACTGGTAACCAATCCAGTATATGGAAAAGTTTACAAATTTTACCTTTCTATTATTAATGATATCTTGTATATGTTTTAAACGTAAGGCATACAATTTATACTCAATGTTAACAATATTTAAACCACCTTTTTGTTTCGATAAATACATAGTTTTACGGGCCAATGGCTCCGATTTAAAATTCCATATAAAGGTAAAAATTAAACGTTGAAATTTACTAATATAATGTTTTGACATGTTTATACACTACCAATAAACCTGTATGGACTGGTACTACTGGTCAATACACGGTTTATGGATGAGTCGTACATTTGGTTAGATTTTTTTTTTTTATTTATATGGTTTTTGACGGCGACTTTGGTTAGATTGAATTACACTCAGATTATATAAGAAATTTTTGAATATGTGTGAAATGGTATAATCCAAAATTTAAATATAAAATGTTCTTTTAATCATATCTGAAATAGTTATTGTTTTGTTAGTAATATATGTTGTTTATAATATTTTAAACTATCATTACTTTGTTTTTTCAAAAAAATACTTAGATTTTAAAATATTTCTGAATTTTGGGAAAAAACGATTTTTAACAAAGGGAGACTACTCTATAAGTTTTACCCAAGATAAATAAATAAATGAATTTACAATACTTATTTCGACCTCACTGATGCGTACAGTTTTAATATCTTCAATATCTATTTCTAGAATTTATTATTTTACTTGGGATATTACCTATTTTTTTTTCCCCTTATTTATTTTTTTTTTTTATCTTTAAGTTTGTTTTCCCCTTATGTAACTGCTCAAATATAACATATAAAATCAAATTTGATTATACATTGTATTATAAATTTTTTAACATGTGTAACATGGTCTAATTCAAATTTTAAATTCATTAATTTTGTATTAATAATATCAAAATTTAGTGATTGTTTTGTCTGAAATATATGTTCTTTTTAATATTGTAAAATATCATTTTTTTGTTTTTCAAATAAAACATTGAGATTTCAAAATATATCAGAAGTTTGGAAAATTAAGATTTAACACAAAGGGAGAATACTCTGTAGGTTGAAATATTTCTCTGCAATTATTTTGTGTGTATCACAATCCTGTTCTTTAATGCAATAAACACAATAGTTACTGATATGGAGGGCAATATCAGGATATCCAGACTGCCCTTGGGTCGTGGTACGGACCAGTGGAAATGATATTGCCTTCGCCTCCGGCTCAGGCAATATCATTTCCACTGGTCCGTACTACGACCCTTGAGCAGTCTATATATCCCAATATTACCCGCCATATTAGTAACTTTTATATAAATATATGTCTCTTGATAGTAAGCGTTGTTAAAAAAAAGATCAACAATTTGTTTAAAGAAGCAGTTGATCAATATATACAACACACGAGACAAGTGTTTCAGGTCTGGTATAATTTATATTCAGAACTGACGAGTATGTGAACTTTTAAAATGTATTCTCGCAATACAAAAACAACTAACGAACCGACCAAAAGTAATAACAAATCAGACAGACCACAGGCGAACATTTGGGACAATTGAAAGACCTTGAAATATCTAAATATAAACGAGAATCGAAAGCACGGATGCCGATAAAATTGTGTTGTTTATTTTTTGTTAATTGTGGCTTATTTAGCTTTCTGAACGTTAAAAAGGTAAAAATATAAAATGAAAACACTGTTGTAGATAGAAATGTATTATGTAAGAGAATACACGCCAACTTGTAGATTCTTAATCTACAGTTGGAGTGTATTCTCCACCACTTATATTTTGTCAGTAACATACCAATACAGTATTAAGAGTTTTTAAATCTGAATGGTTTGAACAGAAAACACTCGTACAAATATAAACGTGTAAAATGAGGTAAAATAAACAAAAAAATGTGTTAATTGACATGACGGAATAAAAATAAATACTATTGACAAATAGAATAGTTAATACAAACATGCTCCATGTATATGTAAGAACATGATAATCCCTGTCTTCATGAATAAGTACGAGCGAACGCGAGAAGACAGGGATTATCATGTTCTTACAAACTTAGAACATTGTAAAGTAATCAAGACAATAGAATTTTGCCTTGGGGAACAATGGGGAAAATCCATGGTCTTAATGATTAAGTAAGGCAAAATTCTATTGTCGAGAGTACTTTATTATGTTCTAAAAAAGTTATGACAGATATTCTTTATACATATAATATACAAATTCATAAAAAAGCTGCATTTTTTCTAGTATACATTGATACTTTTTTTTCTATAATGGAGAGTAGACCTACAAGTTCAACCTAAGATGGATGGATTCTATAATAATTTGGTATATATTTGTTTCTTAATATTAAGACAGTTTCATTTTCACATAAGAACAGAATATGAAATTCGCCCCCAATCCCATTCCCCACAAAAATTACATTTTCTGTCTTCCCTTTTGAATATTATACCAAGGTTGATTTATTCTCACTTACACAACATTTTAAATTATCAGTCTCAATTACACAACATTTTAAAGGCTACACCATCATTGTACCACAGCCGAGCCAAGGTTTTACCAAGGCTACACCATCATTGTACCACAGCCGAGCCAAGGTTTTACCAAGGCTACACCATCATTGTACCACAGCCGAGCCAAGGTTTTACCAAGGCTACATCATCATTGTACCACAGTCGAGCCAAGGTTTTACCAAGGCTACACCATCATTGTACCACAACCGAGCCAAGGTTTTACCAAGGCTACACCATCATTGTACCACAGCCGAGCCAAGGTTTTACCAAAGCTACACCATCATTGTACCACAGCCGAGCCAAGGTTTTACCAAGGCTACACCATCATTGTACCACAGCCGAGCCAAGGTTTTACCAAGGCTACACCATCATTGTACCACAGCCGAGCCAAGGTTTTACCAAGGCTACATCATCATTGTACCACAGCCGAGCCAAGGTTTTACCAAGGCTACACCATCATTGTACCACAGCCGAGCCAAGGTTTTACCAAGGCTACACCATCATTGTACCACAGCCGAGCCAAGGTTTTACCAAGGCTACACCAAAGGTTTTACCAAGGCTACACCATCATTGTACCACAGCCGAGCCAAGGTTTTACCAAGGCTACACCATCATTGTACCACAGCCGAGCCAAGGTTTTACCAAAGCTACACAAAACACAAAACGACATTGCCTTAGAGGGAGCATGGACAGAGACAACAGCGGGGAGAGGTTTTTACTCAACGACGACACAAATGAACTTGGTCAAAGAATTTTAATCTTCGCAACAGACAGCAACCTAAGGATGTGACATTCCCGGCTTAGGATATATATTTAAACGATTCTTTTCTTGTTAGAGGCGTTCTGATTGGATGTCACAACGAGTAAAGACGAGTGCACGTGAACTCGTCTTACCTCGGTCGTCTCCACCCGAAAACGGCCATTTACGGAAGAATAATAGGTTCTTTCATACGTTGATATGGAAGACCAGTGGATCTTCTACGAGTGATAGACATTTTATGTCTTTTCACGAGTGGATCGCAGCGGAACGAGTGGAAAGACATAAAAAAATTCTATCACGAGTGGAAGATCCACTGGTCTTCCATATCAACACATAAAAATACCTATTTCCTTCGTAAACAACATGTGTTTCCATACACACACACACACCTATGTATGGCTTTCATTGATCGATACCTCATTTACATATCAGTTATTATTGTGCACTACGTCATAGTTCGTGACTGAGAAATGTAGGTCATAGAGTATATAATGTTGCTTTACGATAAAAAGAGCTTTAATTAACCCTTTGACTGCGATATTTTGTGTATAACCGTAACGTCGTGTGCGGTATTATTCCTGATGCTATGCCCCTTTCATCAGGGTGACGTCATTTTAACAGCAATGCACGACGTTACTTACCTTTTTTTAATTTTAAAGTGGTTCTATATGTGCAATATCTATATCTGACTTTAAATTGTGTAATTTAATTATAATGTATTTGAGTAACATATTTGATATTCTTAAAGAAAATAAAAATAAAAGTAAGTTTCTTTCCACATGTACCATGGCGACGTTCTAAATTTAGTTCCTGTTAGAGGCGTTCTGATTTGATGTCACAACGAGTAAAGACGAATGCACGTGAACTCGTCTTAACATAGCGTTCTACCCGTAGGCGAATTGGTGTTACACAGAAATTAAGATCGTGATGTAGAATTTAAAGGTCAGGAAAGCAGCATGTGACGATTGATTATGAAATGAACATGTGTGATATTGTGGAGTACAAACTTGAAATAATGTAATTTTTCAACTCTACAGAAAACGTAAGAAAAAGTCCAGCTTCTGGAAACAGGGAATTATAATTGCAAAGATTAAAGGGTATGGAAAGAAGAAATTTATCCCAGAGCGCTATTAAACAGTATCATTTCTAACTTTATATTACAAACGTTTTGGAAGTGTTGTCAATGTGCCTATTCTAGAATTTCGAACAAAGTTAATCCCAAATACAACAAGGATTACACAAAAAGGGTTGATAGCATCTTGGATATTAAAAGAACAGAGTTCCATAATTTCAACCTCGTGTAGGAAAGATTGTAATGCATACGTTGCTGTATCTGGAATTGGTTCAAAACTGTTAAACCCTTTAACTGCGTCTAGTCTATATAGGAAAGTGGTAGTGCCTTCTGTGCTCTATGATTCTAAGAAGAGTCTTAAGATACCAAAGGGGTGATAATATGGAATAACATGAACACAAAAGACTAACCATATAAATACTTCAAATTTTATAGCTACACAGGTTCAATGTTCAACAGAAGCCGTTTTGATACTAGTATGCACGAGAGTATGTTAGTAATCGACTGCTATCCCATAATGGCAAACACAAAACAAAAAACAACAAAAAACAAAGAAACTTATGCTATGATCAGCATCTGCATATGGAGTATACATTTCTGAATTGATACGATATTCCAGAGCCTGTCGTTCCTATCATGGTATCCTTGATAGAGGGTTGCTGCTAACAATAAATCTGCTGCTCCAAAGTTCCTAGTGGTTACCTCGAAAGTTTTACGGTGGCCACCATGACTTGGTTAACCAATACAGAATATCTGTGTCACTAATGATGACGGATATGTTCTGTTTGTCGTCATCACAATCTGGGTATTTCCTTATTCGTGGCTTATCACCGGATTTGTAACAAGAGGAATACAACGAGTGTCACTATTGAAACAGGCATTGTTTTCCCTTCCGGAGCACATGAGTTCACCCTATTTAGCATGTTGTAGTGGGTTCATGTTGTCAAATGACATGTCTTCATGTGTTTACTTCCGTGTCGTGATGTCAGCTGAGATTTCCGTGTAAAAAGTATATTCGTTTCGTCTTTACTCCTATTTTGTTTTGTATGGGCTTCGCGTTTATTTATGTTATTTTTTTTTATTTTTTTACACATACCGATGTCCAACACAACTGGAGATTCCAATATCAGATGAAGTTCGTGTCGTTTGACAGTGACACGACGGGTGTGACTAGTGGAAGAAGAACTGCCAACTCTTCCGGAGCACCTGAGTTAAATCCCTGTTTTAGTAGTGTTCGTATTGCTCTATTTTTTTTCTTTGGTGACTGTATTGTCTGACCTATTTCAATGTACGTCTTCTGATTA
>MJUT01025971.1:74441-85778 GCA_002080005.1 Gigantidas platifrons
GGACTGTTGTTTCAGTGAGCTACAAAGACTGGTTGGCTCGGAATCAGGATAATGTGTCCAAGTGGTGCGACATGTCTACCCCAGGATAATGTGTCCGAGTGGTGTGACATGTCTACCCGCGGACTGTTGTTTCAGTGAGCTACAAAGACTGGTTGGCTCGGAATCAGGATAATGTGTCCAAGTGGTGCGACATGTCTACCCCAGGATAATGTGTCAGAGTGGTGTGACATGTCTACCCCAGGATAATGTGTCAGAGTGGTGTGACATGTCTACCCGCGGACTGTTGTTTCAGTGACCTAGCACTTTAAAAATCAAAACTAAGCGTGTTTGGTCTAGTACAAAGCGGACCTCATCTTCATGTCATTTGAAATTAACTTGTTCTCGCCATGATATAGCTGAAAATTGCTATGTTGGCGTTGAACAACAATCAATCACTCACTCATTCACAAATCATTTATACCACGGTTTTCCGAGCTAAACGGTTAAAGAATCTGTCTAACATTTAACTCAGAAAACAGTGATGTAAATGTATATTATATAGAAAGAAACATTAGTTACTTTATATAATGGTAATTAAAGCTGTGTCAAAATATTGCTAATTTGTATTCCAGTTTGTGATTATCTAAGATTGTAGTGTTAATAAAAAATATTAAACTGAAAAAAACGGTGACTGAATTGATTGAGTGGAAATCGGTACATGCATACATGCTTTGAATGCTTCCATAAAAGGGTTGATTGAACATATAAATATTAAATTTGTGATTTTCAGAAAATATTGTTATTTTAACCTTGAACTCGAAAATTTTGTGTTTTTCCATCACGGTAAAGCACACAACAAGACATATCTGCGCCATTAATTATATGCTTTAAAAATCCCAATCTGCTTTAGATATTCAGATTTTTGTCATAATCTAGTTTTGCATTGAAACAAGAGAACAAAGGTATGTATAATACAATATTGTTATGCAATATAGTGCTGGATTTGCAGTGTACAAATGGAAAATATGTTTTTATAGATTTTTGAAAAAATGTATTTAAAAAAAATGGGTAGGCTTTTTAGTTAATGAAATCCAACGCTAAATAAAATTAATAAAAATATGATATTATTTCTTGTAACTTAAATTAGATGTTTATTGAACTTTGTCTTAATTTTTTTTTTAGATATATGTTAGTGTATAACCAAAAAATGATGCAAATCTAATTTTATTTAGAGTAGTTTTAATTTGTAAATTTTGTTTATATCTTTATTTCTCAAACTGACTGTGCATAGCATATATACAGAGAAATCACACAGAAATGAACTGATTAAACTATATACAATATTTACAAGTACAGTAATTGGACAGATGAAATCAGCCGGGAGGACAAACTATCATATTATATCTAAGAAATGTACATAGTATTTGCAGGATTGATTTCCGTTTTTGAATGTTACAATATTTGGAAGTTTTATTAGATATTTTGGAAGGAGTGATTTACATTTTTCGCTTGCATTAGTAAATTCAAATATGCAATAATATCCGTCTCCAATTTGATTATTTTAACAAATTTCGCAATAGCGGTTTTCCCTAGGAATATTACTCCATCTTCCCTTTTCGATGGGCATTATGATAAGTAGTTTTAAATTTACATAAAAAAAGGAAATTGTGTCCATCTGAAAAATTACAAAGAGTTTGAAGATACCAAAGGGGTAATCAGAATCCATAAATCGAAAAAGAAAATATTCTTCAAATTTAAAATCAGTTTTGAAAATTCTATAATGAGATGCTTTTGAGGAATTATGGACTGGACTGTTCACTCCACGGTATNTCTGAAAAATTACAAAGAGTTTGAAGATACCAAAGGGGTAATCAGAATCCATAAATCGAAAAAGAACAGACAACACAATGACCAAAAGAAAATATTCTTCAAATTTAAAATCAGTTTTGAAAATTCTATAATGAGATGCTTTTGAGGAATTATGGACTGGACTGTTCACTCCACGGTATGGCTGAAATACTGCTAAAAGTTGACGTTAAACACAAATAAATCAATCAATTAATTTTAATTAGATTTAGGAAATGGGAGAAAAACGACGGTGTTTATTGTTGTATTCAATGAAAGAAAAGAGATTTCTTGAAGCGAATTACAAATATAATTGGGGGGGGGGAGCATTTCATTTTCTGACTGTAATGTCCATGTTAATCATGTCACTAATTTGCTGGCTTGTTTATATATGTACTATCATTGGAGATCCAATAATCAAGATGTGGTGATTTGTGATCCCATTAACTAGTTTAACACCACCACATTGTGTGTGCCTGTCCAGGAACTGGATTTCCAGCGCCATGTGTCGTGGTTATTTTTGTGATCGGAGCTTTAAGGTGAGAGGTGGTTGTTGGTTTCGTTAATGTTGGAAGAACTGTTTTCCATCACTGTTTACATTTCCTCTTTATAAAATCCACCTGTTATATAAATCTATTGTCAAAACTCTCCATTATTTTTAAGGAATTGAGATTTATTGTTCTCTTTGTACTTTAGATACTATACACATACTTTTTCTTTGTTACAAGATTATAATAATTAATAAAATTAATAAAGTACAATGGGTGGATTTTAAGTTGGAGAATGTCCTCGTATCTCTCCATTCCTTAAAAACAATCGGCCTCGGCTCCATCATTTTTAAGGAATGGAGAGTTACTCGGACATTCTCCTATACATAATATCTCATAGTAAGTTTCATATTAAAGCAGTGGCGAAGTTATATATAGTTTCATGCTCGAGATTATTCAGTATAATGGAGTTATATAAAAACTACAATGAATAGAATGGAGACGACATTTTATTGGATGGAAGCCAGCACATACAATTTAGTGTATAGTGCTGTTTTATGAAAAGCTTCGTGTCGGGTTAGTATGTCGTTGCCATGGGTTAGTATTGTCATGGCTATGAGTTATTATGTCGTAGCCACATGTTAGTATGTTGTGGCCACGATATAAAATCAATTCCACCTGTAACTTCAATATTCTTCCGTTGAACATATTGCACTTTGATTTTCAGAAAATCATGTTGATTTAACCTTGACCTTTGAAATAGGCATTACATAAGAAACAGATAATTTAATATCCTTTGGCCTTGATATTGGGATTTCCTACCTATAAAACCCGTTACAAGACAAATCTGCGTCATTTTGTTAAAAACTGGGATCTGATCTAAATAGTCAGACTTTTGTTATTTATTAGTTTTTCATTGAAACAATACAAGAAGGTATGTAATATGATATTTTTTATTAATTACAATGCACAGTACTGGATATGCAACGTACAAATAAAAAAAAAATCTTCAAACAGAAATTAGGAAAAATCTATAAGATCATTGATAGGCAAAGAATAACATTTTATAAATTAAGTTGAAAATATATTGTTGTAGCTGAAATTTAAATATTGATATTAGTTTTTGTTTTTGTTTATTATTTTTTTTTAAATTAATTAATTAATCATTTTTTTATTATTTTTATAAATCTTTTATATTTTTGTTTATTTTTTTTTAACTTTTTTGTACTTTTTTATTGTTTTTCTTTTCTTTTTTTTTTTCGATATGCGTTAGTGATATGATGCATATATATACATATAATTTTGATTTGATGGAAATGTGACAGGAGTATAGACCGTTGAAGTTGATTGATTGTTGATTGTTGATTTCAATGAAAGGAAAATAATTGCTTAAAGCGTTCTTATTTTTATCATTTTCAAATAGACAATATACATTCGAATATTACCAGAAATATTGAGTTATTATACATGTAGAATACGCGATGTCGTGATACCCTTCCAAAGAGAGAACCACATTTCTCGTCTGTGTTTGTACACCCCTCTACAAAAAGATATTCCACTGGTTGTGCGGTTTTGTCTTTCCAATAATATAACTTTCTAATCTGTTGACTTTGAGAGTACTTGATGAAGTTTATTTCAGAAACTCGTAGTGCATTCTAGATTATTCATCTACAATTTATTACCATCAATCATCGAGTGAGCCGTTCTCCTAATAGTCGGTTTTTCAGCACCTACATGGTTTACAAAATATATTAATTATTACAATTTTCAGTTCCGAAATAATGTTATTATTATTAAAAACAAAATTAGGTTTACCTCCATCATGCATAGTTATTTTGCTTACCAAACTGTTGACTGAGCATTCATGATGAAGTTTATTCATGAAACACGTCGTATTCATTTCATAATATATCTAAATAGAACTGCTTATACTAAACATGATCATGTCTTTTTATATATGTGAATATTGAATATATGTAGTAATATTTTGACAGTTATAATGGTCACTTTATTAACATATTGTTAAGTCCCGGGGGTTTGGTTGAAATCTCTGAACTTAACTGTGTGGGTCTCCGGTGAAGGAAATAATAATAAGAATCACTGGAAGTTCATATATTTATATTATATCTGTCAGGATAAATAATACCAGCATTAAATAAGCATACAGTGGATCATAGACACATGAAATGAATAACAATATAAAATATAAGGTGCATTTGTCTTGAGAAGATATAAATAAAAGGTGTTTGGGCACTCGGTGCACAAAAACCCTACTTGGTGCAGATTGTATCAGCTGATAACTGCATAGTATGTATTTTGTATAATATTATTGAGAATAATATTATTAATTAACAATATTAACTACCAAGTAATTCCGCTTGGTGTTAGATAAATATTTTGAGCACCAAGCAATTCCGCTTGGTGCAATATATAGCAGACGAAAATGTATCGGCTAAATATATAGACTAACGGTAAATTCAAAGCTATTTATATAACGTCAATTGACATTTACCATTCTATTTGCACCGAGCAATACGACGATTCCGTGATAAGACGTTCTCCTGACTTGGAGGAAGAATTCGTACCACCGATCACGTGACTTCATAAAAAATCTAGGCATTTTTAGCAGTAGACACTGCAGGTAGAAATGGATCGAGGAAAACGATCTCAAAAATCATCCAGTAAATATTGGTGCGTGGTTCCGGGGTGTACATCTGACAGCAGGAAGAAACCCAATCTGGAAAAATATGTAACATTTATCCCATTTCCGACAAAGTTGAAAGACCACAGGCCATTTTGAACTACAGATGCCTAGATTTTAGTCACGTGGTGATGGAAGTCACATGACGGTATTATCTGAATACCAGTATCCCGGAACCGACGTATTGTTGTTGGGCCATTTCTATATTTATATCTATCAGCAATTATATTAAGGATTCAAATCGGCATCTGCATTTTATGAATCCGAGTTCAGGAAGACCTTACTCGGTGCACCGACTTCGTTATTTATAGTCAAATTATTGATGACGTAGTACACACACTTCGGGGAATACACACATCGTGCATTATGGCGCCCGAAGTGAAAGTACAAGTCAACAGACGAAAATGGACAAATCACCTATTCTCTATTAAATCTAACATTTTCTACTATTGTATGTCGGCGGGCCATTTCCCGGGAACGGGTCTTTGAATCAGAAATTGTATTATATATTTTGACAGTGACATAAGTAGCCATGTATTCTAAACCATAAAATTTCTCTGAAACGAAACAACATTTTTTTCTCATCTGACAAAATGTTGCAATTTTCCCCGTTTATCGCTGTCCCTTCCGCATTAACCTATATTTGTAATTAAATATTTCCGAATTCGGTTATTTTCTAGAGAAACTAGAAGTTACACAATTAAGTACATGTATCAATCTCTAAGTACCATGGATACGGTATAACACTGAGGCATCAACAGAGAAAAATATGAATTTTTTCATACTGTCGCCCTACACTTGAAATTTACGTTATGTTGTCTATAAAAGCGAAAAATATTCAACAAATATGTTCCAAATGTAGTTAAAAATCTCTTTTATTATCAACGAGGTATATCTAATCGTTCAGAACAAGCTATTGTAGGCATTCATGAAAGAAAAAAAGAAAGTGCAGTCTTTCAATTTCACACCCAATGCGTCGTTTTAAGAGTGTAATTTACGTTATTGTATTAATGAGAAGGTGGGTGTGTATACTACTTGTCGCGTCTTTTTGAGCCTAAATTCATCTAAGCTCATAATTATCTTCATAAAAAAATTGAAGACTATGTAAAAAACAAAACTCCTGAGATGAAAATGTAATTTACGTTTTTTAATTTACATTATTACTTTTTTGGAGAATAGTTTATACGTAAAGAAAATGTGTCAAGATAGAAGCGGAATTACGGTTCATGTCCGTCTTGTATTTTATAGACGTTATTCAACGTCATTTATTTCTCATTGACGTCATTGACGTAAAGGTCATTGAATGCTAGCACCACTGTTCCACTATCCAGGGCTTTTTACTCTACCGAAGCAGGTAATTTAATTGTTCTTTATCGGTTTTCCATATAAAATTAAGCCAATAGAATCATTGTGTCGGTTTTTTCGTTTTATTCAGTTTGTTTCACATAAAAACATTCGTAAGAAACATTGTTTTAATTTCGCATGAAGCTATATCCAATGGTTTTCAACTTATTCTGAACACAAATAAAAGTATAAAAAGTCGTTTTATACTCATCAAATCTTGTCTTAATATCAATGTAGATGTTTGAGTGTTAGAAAATATTGTTTTTGTTTTGTTTTCAGCTAGATTTCTTTCAACGGTGAGCAAATTTCAACCATAAGTAGGCATAACGTAAATTACACCCTATATTTATTTTTTGAAAAGAAGAATAGATTTTGTATTTTAACTTGGTTCTTTGACTAAGTTTAATAAACATGTAAACACGTCATTACATAATAATGCATATTAGCGTTCTCTTGTATTGCATTATGTGCAAAAAGTCTGGTAAATGTTCATAACGTAAATTACATGTTGTGTAATAATGTCCTGTCTATAAAGCCAAGGTGTCCGACAGGAATATTGAAGAACAAATAACAAACCAGATAAAACAGGACCACACTGTTGTGTGATAGTCTTATATTGTACATGTGAGAGTAAGAGACTGTATGCATGTGCAGAATATTTGAAAGTTATGCATTAGTCATTATCCATCATAAAATCTTTAAAGGATGTACTGGTATATATGATAATATGTTAATATTATTTCAATGTTACTTCATACTGGACTAGTATATATTTCCTTAGATTAATGTTTGTATTTAAAAATAAAAATAAAAAAGCAAACTATACACCTATTCTCTATTAAATCTAACATTTTCTACTATTGTATGTCGGCAGGCCATTTTTATTAATCATGCATGTTCTGTATTTTGAATGAATTTTGTTATTTCTGTTCGTTAACGTTCATTAAATTTTTCTGAAATTTACGTTATCATTAGGATGAGTTCTGAAATCGCATACTTAAGACTTGTTATGTGAGAAGAAAGCTATTTTGTCAACTGAGAATCGTTTAGAGTAAAGCTCAAAGTAATGATATAGTTCATTCGAAATGAAAATATGTCCTTCTCGTTTTGGAATTGTACTAAAAGTAAAAATAATTATAATCCTCTTTATTATGTACCCGAAAATTTTCTGCAACCAACTTTGCTTTCGAATATTAACATAATATGAGTGTTAAAGTCTCTTGGAATCATGGAAACTGTAAATTTTGAACATTGAACAATTTTGATCACAACGTTAAGCAAAAAAGAAAGAACCAAAAAAAGCAACAACAAAAAAACAACAATTGTTTTGACTTTGCAATTTACGATATGACTTTGAAAAAATGTGTTTGGTATGAAAATGGTTTAAGGCGTCGATATAAAGAAACCTTGTACTTTTTTTCCAGCATTACTACGACATTTATTTTCTCCTGTAAGTGCAACTCCAGCAAATGAAGTATGACGATTTTCAAGTTTTCAAGACAGTATTCAGAGCTTGTATTTAAAAATGAAAAACTTCCAGAAGAAAGGAATTTGTCAATTTAGAATTCCATTGTAAAACGTCTCTCCTTAACTTGGTGTATACAAATCTTTATCAATTCGCACTGAAACGTTGCATAGTGATCCATGTAGAGTATAAAGAAAAGTTATGACCAAACAGTAACGTAAATTACATTGCTTTTCGAGCCCTCATTTCCAAGAGTTGGTAAAAAAAAATATATGATTGACCGAGTCCTGAAACTTTGGTTCCTTATTCTTATATGCTTAATGTAATGAAATATGATATTTGCATTGATTTTGATGATTTCTTTCAATTTTTCAATTTTAAGAATTGATATGGTATAATTAGCAGAGAATAGGTGGAATGCACCGTCAAATGAAATTGATACTTCAATCAAATGAAATAATTAAATAACATAACCTTCAGGTAAACCAGTACTTCCCTGAAAATATTGATCGAAGCGTATTAGTTGACATCTGCATGGATCAAACGTGGAAGCAAACATCGCGATAAAAATAGACACGATGTACATAAATAAACATGTGTTAAATTACCGGGGCGTAACAATATATATGAGTTTGATTAATGGTTTATGGCCATTTATATAGTTATGCTATGTTTTATGCCTAATGTTGCCTGTGATTATGGTCTCTCCATTCTTGATAGCCCCTTCGGTTTTCATTTAATTATTATGTTTATTTTTACAGAATGTCAGGAAAAGGACAGGCACAATCTAATAACGACAACAAGGCGGATCAGTGTAACCCTAATAATGACAAACACCAAGGTCATGAGCCTGGCTACACAGGAACCGCAACAAAATCTGATTTAGATAACCATGGCAACCAATTGAATCCGAACCATCCAGAGTTTAAAGGATCGAAATAGAAACGAACATGAACAATCTATATAATAAATAGAACCAAGAGAGACATTCAGAATGTCATTAACCCATAATAAATATATAACAAAATTCAATGGTTATTCTGTGTGACTTAACCTATGAAGGAATATAAGATGAGCATGTGACCACGAGGTTAGTTAAGGTCATATTGGGTACGGTTGTGCCGCTGGAGATTGAAAAACACCCCATTCATATACTCCCTCAGCATGAAAACCATACCAAAGTACAAAAAATATATCCATTCATATATATTTCTCAGTTATTGGAGACCCGTTCATATATTAGACTAAAATCCTATATAAACACATGCTTGATGTTCTACTCAAGTGATCAGATATACTAGGAAAAGAATATTCCATATATATTTGACATTTTCTAAACATGTGTAAAAAAATATATATATATATATGCATTTGAAATTTGTGTCGGACGTTCCCTCGACGCACTTTGGTAGATCAATAGGTCACATTTCTAAAACCACGTGCAAATTTTATTACGAAGACATCAATAAAGTTGTAAATTGTACAATATTATTGTCGGAAGTACATTTTTATATTTCGAGAAATCGCTACGTTGTCTTTTAATTTACCTTTATAGAAAATTTAAAAAAAATTCAACATTCCAAATAACAAAAAATACAAACACACTTTGTGTCTGTCATAATACATGGTTACCATCACTTTGTGTCTGTCATAATACATGGTTACCATCACTTTGTGTCTGTCATAATACATGGTTACCATCACTTTGTGTCTGTCATAATACATGGTTATCATCACTTTGTGTCTGTCATAATACATGGTTACCATCACTTTGTGTCTGTCATAATACATGGTTACCATCACTTTGTGTCTGTCATAATACATGGTTACCATCGGCCTCTGTATAGTCTTTGTAGTTTTGTGTTATAGGGGTGGTTCCTGTCGGGGTTTTGTTTGTTTGTTTTTTTTTTTGTGGTTGGTTATATTGTAGATCACTATTGTTTAACTTCTTGTTTTAAACTAGAACATATGTCTACCCTAGCTATATTAATTCCTAAACGTCTCACCTTTTTTGATCACGTAATACAAAATCGATTTCATTTGATTTGATTTTTGGTGTTTTAACGCCACTTTCAACAATATTTCAGCTATATCATGGCGACCAGTTTTAGTGGTGGAGGAAGCCGGAGTACCCGGAGAGAACCACCGACCATGGGCAAGCAACTGGTAAACTTTATCACTTGCGGTTGCGAGTCGAGTGCACCATTTTTTAATACAAAATCGAGTAACACAGGTAAAAGGTGTGATTTAGATAATAGGTTATGTATAAAATTAACGTTGCAGAAAACAGAGAAGGTAATGAGGAATGGACAATCCAGAGACACAGGCAACATTGGATGCAAAACACAGACCACCACTGAAACCTGCGAGTGAATCCAGGTGCTCGCGAAGGATAAGAAAATCGAGTTTCTTACTAGAAACAATAAAATAAATGAATAGAAATGCACCAAGCATAGAAATATGCATAGCATGTAAAATAGTTTATTCAAGAGCCATTTAAACAACACCAAAATATAATCTTAATCTTTACATTCCATCTGTCATAGGACGATATTTGTCAACAAGACAAGTTTGAAGATACCAAAAGGGTGAAGAGAGCCGTAAATCGAAGGACAGACAATACTAAAGATAACAAGAACAAAAGACAGACAATGGTCTACAAAATAGTACACTAAGACATAAGATTCAGTAATACAAACCCCACTGAAAACGGGATAAACTCAGATATTCCTCAAGAGTGTGCAGTTCCTGCTACACTAATACCACCCATCGTGTTATTCCACTTGATATTCAGTAATCAAGTTAGTCATTAACGAACTCGGGTATTCCTCAAGAGTATGCAGTTCCTGCTACACTAATGCCACCCATCGTGTTATTCAACTTGAAACCCGCTGATATTCAGTAATCAAGTTAGTCATTAACGAACTCGGGTATTCCTCAAGAGTATGCAGTTCCTACTACGGTAATGCCACCCATCGTGATATTCCACTTGATATTCAGTAATCAAGTTAGTCATTAACGATGAAAATGGAAGGAATTGTGACCACGACAAACGGAACAAAATATAACTTGATTTATATTAAAGGTAGCAAATTAATTTTTTTAATAGATTTTAAAACATATCTTTAAGTCTCGTTTATAATTACAAAACAATATCGGAATGCATAAGCACATTATAATACAGATCGGAATGTGACAATATTCTACAGATATCAGTAGTTTCACAAGTACTAGTTCATTTACAATTGTTTAACTGAGTTATACTTCTAAAAGTATTTATACATCGGGGAAAAACATCGAGTGGTCAAAAGTCCACTGATGTATCAAGTACCCGTTGTAGCAGGGTCAAAGGTCCACTGATGTATCAAGTACCCGATGTAGCAGGGTCAAAAGTCCACTGATGTATCAAGTACCCGTTGTAGCAGGGTCAAAAGTCCACTGATGTATCAAGTACCCGTTGTAGATTGGTCAAAAGTCCACTGATGTATCAAGTACCCGTTGTAGCAGGGTCAAAA
>MJUT01025971.1:193093-230447 GCA_002080005.1 Gigantidas platifrons
TCGCTTATTATAATAGGGTCAAGTAATGTACTGCTGTGTTCCGTAATTCTCGTGGGCTTTTCTAACATTTTATTACGTAATTAAAACCATTAGGTTTTAGTATGAACAGAAGAAAACATTAGTATGTCTGACATGTAGTGCTTCGGAAATTTTATAGGTTATATTGTGCCACATCAATTTTAGATCTCTCTTATAACGGTAAATGATCTTAGATAAACATTAGTTTCTAATAGTACATAGAAATAAATACAATACCAAATATTCATGGATGTATTTCTGTTCTCTAATCATATACTATGAAACAGATATTATGATCTATTTTACTTGGCATCAGATAGTTACAAGTATGTACTAAAACGATATTTTGATCAATATTCTACAACTATAAACTAGTCATAAACATACACACCCGTAGGCAGGGTGATGGAGGTTCGTTCTTAAAACCAAGATGGACTGTTATAATCGAAAATCAGAATGATATATGACTATTAAAGTCGAGATGAGCTTGATTACACTCTGGTTATTGAAGTCGAGTAAGTAAGTGAATGAGTGCTTATTGCTTAGCGCAAACTCAGCAATTTTCCAGCTATATCATGGCGAGCACAATTTAATTTTCAATGAGATGATGCTGATGTCCGCTTTGTACTAGACAAGCACGCTTAGTTGGATTTTTATAGTGCTAGCTCACTGAAACAACATGTCTTTCCACTCGGACACATTATTCTGATTCCAAGCCAACCAGTCTTTAGTCTTTGCTCTTTCTCCTTAGCGCTGCGTGCTTAGCGGAGAAGCAACAAATACCAATTTTATAGTCTTTGGTTTGAACCAATAGGGGCTCGAACCCACGATCTACAGAACCCGCTAACCATTGCATCACAGGTTCTATTGAGGATGAGATGTTGGTTGAATTATGATTATTAAAATCAGAATTTCGGTTGCATTCTCAATATTCAAGTCCGGATCCCACCCCTGAAAAATACTGGCTATGGGCCTAACAGATATACAAATGTAGTAATAATTTAACGATGTGCAAATTCTGCTACAAATGTTCTGTTGCGAAAAAATAATTCTTTTTGATGCCAACATAAACTGTATATCGATTACAGTTAACATTACAAACCAACAAAGCAACACAAGTGTAACATAAAATGAAACAGAAGCAGAAGTGATAGCAGGTTCTGGTTATCATGTTCCATGTATGATCCTCATCTTGAAGTTCTCTTTTATTAAGTCGACACATTGCACAAATTGGTTGAAAGAAGGCTAGGTTTCAATAGTTCCTTTAACGACATGTGCGCAAGCAACTGAGGCATGACAATTCAGTAACAGGTCCACTAATTGGTGACGACGATCATAGAACTTTTTGGTGAATGACTTTACTTCAGACAGTTGGCATTCATGAACAAATAGTTCAGTTTATTTGACAGTAGACATCTGTTTAGAAAGTAATTACGGCTTCTGTGTACCTTTTGAAACCTTCAAACTACTCTTCTGATATTCCGATTAATAATCTAGTGAACTAGTAGTTGCAATTTAACACTCATTGAACAATTTGTCATGACGAGAACAAATAACCAGTCCAATATGCTGGGTTGATTTTTAATTGTGTTAGATCACCTGTTAACCTCAGAGATTGTGTATGTGGGAGATCTCCCACATTCCAACTATTTAATGTGGGAGATTTTGCGTGACGAACTTTTTCACACTAAAATTTTTAGATTAAAGCAAACAAAATTTACTGTACAACTTTTATTGTTGTTGCTGAGCAACATTACTTCAAACCACTTTGGTAGGACAATACAGCTTGTTTTGCTGATCTTAGAACAGAGTCACTTGGTTCGTACTCATAACACAACAAGTTTTGATTTTGCTTTGAACATAATAAAGAACAAAGTGTGTCATTGTTCAACTCAGATCTCATATCTCTCTGGATTTTTTTTTAACATAGAAAAAATTCTCTCTGGGTCTGCATTTTTAAGATTGGTTGATTTCCTTGTTGAAGCAACTGCATTTTTGTGTGAATCTCCATCAGCATGTCTTTTAATATCATATACACCACCACGGCTGACACTAAAATTTGTAGAACAAAGTTTGCAAAATGCCATATCATTCCCTAAAGAAGTAGGCTGCACCCAATCGTTTAATTTTGCAATAATGTTTCTTTTTCTTTGAAGAAGGTGTGCTAGGTCCTGAATTCCAACGTCTCCTTGATTGTGACATAGTTGAACTGTATTTTTTAAAGTTTTTTTCGTATTTAAGTAAGTAATTGAACGATACTCGCCTTCAGATTTTCTTTTTCCACAACTTTGATTCGTGTAGTTATCCATTCGATATTGTAAACAACTTACATTATCAGCGTTTCTAGTAAAAACCTAGAGAATTCCGAGTAACAATCGGCTGATTCACGCAAACGTTTTAATGACCCAGCTGATAAAAACAACAAAAATGGCGCCCAACTTTTCGATTTAATTAAATTTATGGTCGCGGGAGATAATGTGGGAGAAGTATTTCAAAGCGGGAGTTTTTAGTCTCCCGCGCGGGAGGCACATTCTTTGCGGGAGGCCGAGCTCAAAAGCGGGAGTCTCCCGCGAAATGTGGGAGGGTTAACAGGTTGCTGCAACAGTCTCCAGATAGACATGTTCACTCGGACTCGTTATCCTGATTGCACACAAACTAGCCTTTGTTCTTATTCCTTAATGATGTGTGCTTAACGGAGAGAAACAACTAAATCCAGTTTTATTGTTTTCCATTTGATACCACCTGCCACACTAACCATAACATCACTGAAGCGATTTATGAAATAGTGAGTTAATTTATATCTCTGTTGCAGATATAATGTTTATCATATTTTTATGCTGCATTAAGGCATATGTATCTGAGGGGGCGTCGTGGTCGTGATCGTATGAGAGGTGGATTTACAATTGCAACTGAAGATGTGAGTTCCAATCCCGCTCATGGCGACGTATTTTTGATACAATATTAAGTGATAAAGTTTGTCGGTGACAGGTCGGTGGGTTTTTTCAGGTACTGGTTTCATCCAACTATAAAACTAACCACCGCGATATAGCTGAAATATTGATAAAAGTGGCCTTAAGCACCATAACCCTTAATGCGAAATATTATTTGTGTTTATATTTGAGATTTAATATGTTGTCTTACAGTTGTGGAAGTATCACATAAAATGTTCCAATATTTATAAGTTTATTGTTTCTAACATGATTTTTTTATATAGGGTTACTGCTAACAAGAAAGCTACTGAGCAAAGAGTTCATAGTGATTATGTTGAAGTCGTAACTACGAAAGTTGTATGGTCGTCACTGTGACTTAATTAACCGTTACGGAATATATGGGACACTAATTACCACAGATATGTTTCGTTTATCGTAATCACAATCTCGTACTTTCGTAATTCATTCTACGGGTTTGTAACAAGAGTAACACGACAGGTCCACAAGTGGAGCAGCAGCTGCCACACTTCAGCAACATATTGTTAGAGGGGTTCGTGTTGTACGTGTCATCCAATTGTATGTCTTCATGCTTTAAGTTACGTGTTGTGATGTCCGGTACGATTCCCACGTGAAACCGATGTTTTTATGGACATGCTTTTTTATGTTACCTCCATTTTAATGTAATCATGTGTATAGATGTGCATTGCCACATTATTGACAAGATGGCGTAAGCGGTAATCAGCTAAAATTAAAAAAAAAAACAACATGCTATTTCAAACGTGGAATTGATACCGTGAATATTACACCATTAAATCAACAATTGATGCTGTAAATTGTACAAATACAATACACTAATCTCCATTCTAATGTAATCATGTGCATAGATGTGCATTGCCACATTATTGACAAGATGACGTAAGCGATAATCAGCTAAAATTCTAAAAATATCTCATGACATTTCAACCGTGGAATTGATACCGTGAAAATTACAGCATTGTCCAATCACAAACCAGAAATATTAAACAACTACATTAGAATTGAATATATTTCCGTTTAAGTTATGTTCAATAAGAGACACACACCATCAATAAGATGCCCACACCATGTCAATAGTGGATCAGGTACTGCTTACCCATCCGGTTTTCTGTGTAGTGCTTTGTAGAGCAAATTCTATGTTGGTCGTATTATTGTCTATGTCTTGTAATAACACTTTGATATCTTCAAATTTTCCATATCACCTGCTTTGTTAGCAGACTCACATGACGGGCACCACTACTGGAGCAGAAGTTGTATATCCTTCCTGTTTTACTACCAGGTATTTTTTCGTGGGGGTTCATGTTGTTCAATCTTTATGAACAAAAGGAGAAACACTGATATACGAGACACTACACATAAAACATTTTCCTTTGGAAATTATATTGTTCTTTTGTCATTTTAACACTCAACACAAGATCTACACTAAAACAATACGTTTTCAAGTCTTTGTACAATAAAATACACCTTAGCTCAAGCTAAAACTGATTTCACGAAAGGAGTGTGAATTCATTGTGGTGACTTTAATATAAAAAAAATGCACATAAACATATAAAAATGTATACTTCAACACTGTTTAATGAAAGACATGAGTGAAATTAAATAAATAATAGTGAAATTAAATAAATAATTTAACATTATAGAGATCACACAATAAAATGATCACAAACATTTTATATATATTTGCCTAGATGTGGGAATAATTCAACTTTAACTCACTTAAATGCCTTACACCAAAATAGAAAATAAAATACAATAAAAACACTTAATGTGCTATTTCTGTGTAACATAACAACGACTTTTGATATACTCCTCTCCTGCTTTTGATAAATGTAGCACCTTCACTTTGCAATTGAATACAACATTATTTAATACTTGTCCGTGTGTGCCATAACCGGTAATCTGGCTAGCCCTAAGTTCAGTGTTTCTCCCATCTTTCGTGCGTATATCCTAGCTTCTTTTTCGTACTTTGCTCTAATTATTTCGTCTGAGTAGTCGAACTCATTTCCAGCATCTTCATTAGGATATTCCCGTAATGATCTTGACTGTAAGATAAAAATAGTTATTAATTACGTGTATATTGACCTAATTGTAATATGTACAATAGTATGTGTCATTTTTAGAGTACAAGTGTAAATTCATACGATTTGAAAGCAATTTTTCGTCCTGTTTGAAAAAAAAAACATTCTATTTTTTATCACTCTTTGTTGCAAGAGTTTAATTATTTAAGAAGGTTCAGTGGATACGCACTTCATTAAGATAAGCACTCGTAATTATATCGTTCTCATCTTTACAATTGTACACTACTACTAATTTAATCTTGTAAAAAAAAAACTAATATGCCATAGAAAATATTGCATAATATTTTACATGGGTAAAAAGATTGAATTGTTGTTGCTTGGTGCTAATTAAACTGCTGTTCTATTTGATGGCACGTGCAAGTTCGGGTTTGAGTTTTATTGGGATGTAAAACATTTCTTTTATAATCATGTGACCACTTCATAACCAATCATGTTGTAACATTTCAATGAAAAACGGAAGTAATGTAATTATATCATAGTGAGAACAAATTTCATGATGATGGTGATGATGATGATGATGACGACGACTATGACGAAGATGATGATGACAAAGATGATGATGCTGACGACGATGGTGATTAGGATCCTACTATTGAAGCAGGTGGTGCTGATGATAATACTGATGCTGAATCTGCTGATGATCATGATGTACTATATCAACGCGTTGAGCGGGATTTTTACAATACTAGCTTGATGAAAGAAGTACACGCCATGTAGACATGTGGTTCCGCTCGGATACTCCAAACCAACAAGTCCTTGCACTAGTTCATTGATGTTGCGTGCTGCTCAACAGAGAAGCAGCAAATACCAATTGTGTTGACTTTGGATACACTGGTTTGGAGCTCTAACCTAGATCAGGATAATTATCGAAAGAAAACAGTTTCTATCAAAGATGTTGTATTCAACAAAATTATGTATTTATAAAATGCACCACGAATATTTTCAAGCAGACTTAGCTGCTGTGACACGTGACGCATGGCTAAGCTAAACAAGAGGGGTTACTAAATTGACAAAGGATAGTACATGCTTATTATATATGGTAGCAGTGAATTTATTATGATGGAATATTCTTTTTTGTTGTGATCGGCAGGTGAATTAACTTACCAGATTAATGGCTACTCCTGCTATCTGATTTTGTAGATCCATTCTCCAATTCTACAAGACAAATAAAACAGTTAATGTACAGTTATCCGATAACATCGTAGAGAGCTGGACCAAGTACCCGTGAAATATCTTAGCATAAGGTACAAGTCAAACACACATCGTAGAGAGAATAATATGCTTCTACGAATGAAATATTTTAGAATTGTTTACCGCTTGATAAAAAAATTTGGTGGCTCTATAACTTACGTTCAACTAAAAATGTAGCAAAAAAAGAAACTTTGTAGTAAATAGATTTTACAAAAACTGAATGAATCAAATATTGTCACAAGAGTGTTGAAACAGACAGAAAGGTTTGAAGAAGATACCAAAGAGGTAAACCGAAGTCGTAAATTGAAGAAGTACAGACAATACAATGGCATAAAAGAATAGGAACAAAAAGGACAAACAATGATCTCCAAAAACCACTAGTAAACAGTAAACCAATGATCGAGTAACATGAACCTCACAAAAAATCCATGGGTGACCTCAAGTGATCTGGACGTGTGTGTGTATGTGTGTGATTTCAATAAAATCTTCTTCAAGAATAATATATTATATGTAAAATTAATACATGTTCACCAGAAATAAGATACTGTCTTTAATCTTTAATAAGATATATTATATTGCCAGTAGACGTGATTTAACTGTAATAATTATAATCTAATATAATATATTATACTTAATTACTTACATGGATAATACATTACAACAAAACATATACAAATACCGTGAACTGTGAAGAAATCAATACATGTTAACAGTTTATGTATTTATAGTTGGTGTCGTATTATTAATATTTTAGTGGTATGAATATGTCAGTAGGTCTTGCCAATATGTTATCTTGTAAATCAATACATCAATCTAAAATCTACATTTGAAAGGTAATCAGAATAAATATGCACTACAATGTTAAATATCATTTATTTATACAAGAAATTAAAATAATAATGTGTAATTAATTCAAAACCTGGATTGAACGTGCTGAACCTGATGTGAAATATTTCGGGTCACAAATGTGGCACAGGAACTGCTTACCCTTCCGAAACACCTGAGTTCATCCCCTGTTCTTAGTGAGGTTCGTGTTGATCGATCTTTAGTTTTCTGTGTAGTATTTTGTAGATCTTTGTTTGACCTTTTGTCCTTTTTCTTTTGGCCATTCTGTCCTTCGATTTACGGATTCTGATTATCCATTTGGTATCTTCAAATTCTTCTTTAATTTGTTTCTAGTGACATACTTCCCTTAAAACCTACTATGACACTCACGACTTTCAGATATACACATATTTCGTTATGAATATTGAGCATTTATTTATTTTATAAAACATATATATTTGTGGAGCAGTAATTGTTTACCGTTACAGATGGCCTGAGTTTGCCCCGTTTTAGTGTTACTATTCAATCTTTAGTTTTTCTTTGTAGTATGTTGGCGACCATTACTTAACTTTTATGTTCCATTTTTGTTTGAACCTCGTTCAAGACTAGGTGTACTCGATACAACATTATGTGATCAAGTTTGTCAGTGAGTTTCGACAGGTCGGTGGTTTTTCATGGCATTCCGATTTTCTCCACCAATTAAACGGGACCGTCACGATATAACTGAAATATTGTTGAAATTGGCATTAAACATCATAAGCCAACCAAACTAACCATTGGTTGTCTTTCTTAGAATTGTGACTTCTAATTTTTTCCTGGGTATCCTCAAACTTTTTTCTTCGGGATTCTACCCGTTATTGCTAATAATATTATGACACAATGTCATGCTTGATAATCGGGAATAAGCGTTAAATCACACCATTTGTATTACATGCACGCAGTGAAATCAAATATGTATGTCCACCAAGACACGTTATTGTGATCAGACCTTTTAAATTTACTGTATTGCAGTATATTTTATTATTATGTATCTACAAAAATGTACTTGTAAGTACATTAGGTTTTATCATGTCATACAAGAACTAAAGAGGGTATAAATCTTGAAATGTGTGTGGAAAAAACCCAGAAAATCAATCTGTGAGTCACCATAATGTGTCTTGGTGGGATGACATACATTTTTATTTGATTTCGCTGCCTACGAAAAGGAAAGGTTTTTATATTTCATTTTTAAAAAATGGTATCGTAGCTAAAAATCCTTTACATTTCTATAATAAATCTGGGGAGTAAGCACATAAAGTTGCAATTCTGCAGTATTATCTAAACTTGGCAAATTCCCCAATTATTCTCTTTAGTAATACTTGCATATATCATTAAGTACGTCATTAGACTTGAAAGTTGAGGGCACTGGTACAATAATATCTTTGTAACAAAAGATTTGCTTGATAACAATATATTCATTTGTGGTATGCACATATATTTGCATACCTATTCAATGCTAACATGTCTAATCAAGCATTTTGCACTTACGAAAATAGTATGTTAAATACTAAATTTTGAATCATTATATAAAATGTTGAATTTGGGAAAAAAACAAACGGGTTAAAGTAAAATACATTGTATAAGATTACTTTAATTCACAATCTTTTGAAAGGTAACTGCCATTTAATGATTACTACCGGTATCTAAGACAGTAAATTTGAAAAATATGAATCATAAAAGTTGAAGATACAAATAGGGTAACCAGGAGCCATAAATCGAGGACAGGCAATACAATGGCCAAAAGACAAATGATATAAAGACAAGCAATGATCCACAAAACACTACAGAAACACAAACCCCATTAAACCCCGGGGGTGAACTAAGGTGAACTAAGGTGAACAAAGGTAACCAGTTAATCCCATCCGTTTTGTTACTCCTGTGAAACATTCGGTGATAAGTCATGAACGAGTAACGAATGCCAGAATTGTGACTACGACGAACCAAACGGTACATTTCAGTGGTCATGTATATGACACAAACATTCCGTGTAACAGTTAACCTAGTCATGGTGGCAACCATAAAACTTGCTACGCTATTTCTCCAACTTAACCAATAGGCATGGTGGCAACCATAAAACTTGCCAAGCTATTTCTCTAGCTTAACCACTAGGCATAGTGGCAACCATAAAACTTGCCAAGCTATTTCTCCAACTTAACCACTAGGCATGGTGGCAACCATAAAACTTGCCAAGCTATTTCTCTAACTTAACCACTAGGCATAGTGGCAACCATAAAACTTGCCAAGCTATTTCTCCAACTTAACCACTAGGCACCCTTTATACAAAAGCTTCCTAATCGGCAGCAACCTTTCCCCAGGTAACTCCAAATATGAACCACAACATCTGCGGTATGTATCAACAGAGAGATGTATGCTCGATTCGCATGTGCTGCTGCATTGCTGCTACATATAAATACAAAGCTCATACCAGTTCACCCATCAATTACTTGGTATGGGTCAAGGTATGAAGTAGACCTAGCTGTGTCTGAAGCCCAGCTTTGTCCGCGGATAGAATATACGTAAATTGTTTAGAAGAATTGCTTCGTAGAGCATTTGGCAGAACCAGCAATATATTGTTATTTGTATATTGACACCTATGCAAATTAGTCATCTAGTAGAGTGAAAGCAGATCCAGTTCTTCATGTTAAGTTAACATTCCAAAAAGAACATAAAATGGACCTATGATTTCATTGATTTTACCTCTCGAATAGCGTTGTCTAGTATACGCATTGTTGCCAAGTAAATTGTCAATCCCTAATTCACTTATCAAGCAGTTTATGCAATGTGATTTAAGTGCATAAGCACCCATTCTTTTCAAATAAGATCTTTTAAAAAAAAGAATGTGGATAGGTGTGGTAGATTGTGTAAATATTGGCCATGTTGAAGAAGAGAAACGTGCAAATCATTGTCCTCTCGGAGAGAAAAAAAAATTCATAGTTGAAAACAAGACTACAAAATATAAAAAGTACCTCATATTTTTCCCTCTTTTCCATGCTATGTTCATGTGGTAACGTCCATTCTTCTGGCAGTGGACCGTTTTTCTTGATGCTGACCGCGGGAACATTTACACTGCTAGAAGCATCAGAAGACTCGTTAGCTCTAGCATTTGCCATTATCCCCCTCGGTCGGTTATTCCTTTCGACACTACAAGAAACCAACAGTAGTTGTTTTACATGCTAATCTGTCGTTAAGATTACCAAGCCTTTCAGACTGATCGGCTTTATTATTAATTCATCAGGGTTAGTTGAACACCTATAATCAATTTCAATACACACCGTCAGTAATATAATACAAAGAAGTTCAAGTGGAACAAGCGAACCCCCACTGCCTAGTTACCAAATCGACTAGAACGAAATAGATATCAATGACGATATTAGGGCCAATTTACTATTAAAAATTAAATAAAAGTTTAAAACGATTGACTGCCTTAATTGGTCTGTATAAACATTTGACAAATTGGTCTGGTGTTACTTTTAAACATAAGTCACATCGCCAATATATGTGTATTGAAAATGTATTGTATCAAACATTTAAATCCACAAAACAAATAAAATCATTAATCAAATAAATACATGTATGTTACACGATCTAGATTTTAAACTTTGATATACAACAAAAATCAATTGTGACGTGCACATTATAGATTTGGGTGTATAAGAATAAAAGCATCATTTTAGACAAAGTTTATAAGAAATACAAAAACAGAGGTTATAAATATTTAGTTTAATGGGCCGAAATAAAAATATATACAGTATATATAAAGATCACTCAAGGGTACAGGAAAAAGTGCACTTTATGAGCAGTTGCCCTATATATACTGGTTAAAATTATGTGCACTATCCATCAATGGGGAGGGGGGGGGGTAATTAGACTGCCCTTTATAGACAGTGATTTAGAGGTGTCCTTTAAAGCATGTTTGACTGTGTTTCATAAATGCACATATATACAAAATGATGGTCGGAGATCGTCTTATATCAATGTATATAGAATGTCGTTTTTTCTTCAGGTATTGATACAGTTTTTGACTTTTTGTGGTGACAGACCACTGCATAATTGTAATCATTTAAGTCTCATAATTTAGTCTAGAATTCATTATAGCTGTTAATTCGATAATTAATGCACATTTCAATGTGTTTTAATCCGACAATCGGATTTGCAAATAAATATATTAAAGAGTGCACTTCGGTTTCGTTATTTTTTCTTATTAATGGACGAGTTATAATTATGATCACAAGTGGAAATCTCACGAACATATATTTTTAATGTTTTCCATCTTCAATTGTATTTTCTTTTATTTTCATCTTCTTCCAAAATCTACTTTATTAAAATTGTTTCCATGGTTAAAATTTTAAAATAAGTACAAAACAGGTTAAAATAAAGGCGATCTGCATTTCAAAATCTGTGCTCACTCCGTGAAGAGTGTGGTTCCTGAAACTACATGAATCCAGATTTTGTTTACCTCGCAACTTAGCACTGATACCAATCTAAATTTTGATAAAACTTGTAAGTTTTAAACAATGAAGTTATATGGGTGGGTAATGGGTTATGGTGTTTAACGCCACTTTTAAAACTATTTCAGTGATATCGTGGCGTCAGTTTTATTGGTATAGAAACAGGAGTACCCGGACAAAAACCATCGACCTGTCTCAAGTCACTGACAAACTTTATCATATAACGTTGTATCGAGTACACCTCTACATGTGCGGAATTCGAATTCACAATATCAGTTATAAAAGAACATCAAAAAGACAAAGCAAATCTTCATTGTGATGAATGAGTTAAGACCTCCTAAGGCAACACGTTTTTTTTTTGGGGTTGTGGGTTTTTTTTTTTTTTTTTTTTTATTAATACTATTTTCGATGGAATAGCTAGAAAATGGAGATTCATAGACCAAGAAAAGCTTGAAGATACCAAAGGGATAAGAAATCGTGAATTGAAGGAGGACAAACAAAACAATCGCCAAAACAAAAGAACAAAAAGACAAAAAATGGTCGACATAATACTACACCGGGAAAATAAGCAGCACGAACCCACCTAACAACGAGGGTGCTCTAGAATGGCAAGTAGCTCCTGTTCCACGACTGGCATCCGTCGTGCTCTGGAATGGTAGGTAGTTCCTGTTCCACGAATGGCATCCATCGTGCTCTGGAATGGTAGGTAGTTCCTGTTCCACGACTGGCACCCATCGTGCTCTGGAATGGTAAGTAGTTCCTGTTCCACGACTGGCATCCATTGTGCTCTGGAATGGTAAGTAGCTCCTGTTCCACGACTGGTATCCATCGTGCTCTGGAATGGTAGGTAGTTCCTGTTCCACGACTGGCATCCATCGTGCTCTGGAATGGTAAATAGCTTCTGTTCCACGACTGGCACCCATCGTGCTCTGGAATGGTAAGTAGTTCCTGCTCCACGAGTGGCATCCATCGTACTCTGGAATGGTAAGTAGTTCCTGTTCCACGAGTGGCATCCATCGGAATGGTAAGTAGTTCCTGTTCCACGAGTGGCATCCATCGTACTCTGGAATGGTAAGTAGTTCATGTTCCACGAGTGGCATCCATCGTACTCTGGAATGGTAAGTAGTTCATGTTCCACGAGTGGCATCCATCGTACTCTAAAATGGTAAGTAGTTCATGTTCCACGAGTGGCATCCACCGTGTTACTCTTGTTAAACCCGTTGATAAGCCAGGAATAAGAAAATATTTTTGTTTGTTTTGATTTTTGGTGTTTAACGCCACTTTCAACAATATTTCAGCTATATCATGGCGACCTGTTTTAGTGGTGGAAGAAGCCGAAGTACCCNNNGAGAGAACCACCGACCATGGGCAAGCAACTGGTAAACTTTATCACTTGCGGCTGCGAGTCCAGTGCACCCTTTTTTGTAATTTACAAAGTTGGGCACGAACTCACGTCGCATTGGTGATAGGCTTGTATGAGTTGTTAGATTCAACGACCTAACTCATTGAGCCACATGGGGCCCCAGGAATAAGGCAAGAATGGGATTGTGATTACAACAAACATATGTATAAGGAAAGGGTGTGTAATAATAGAACCAAGGTCTTACATTTGCTTAACAGGCTTTATAAGGAGTTCTATAGTTTAAGATACACTGCACAATAACTTGATAGTGCTAAAGGAAAACCTCCAAATGAAAAATGGACATACAAGAAGACATTTAAACATTGATAATAGTATTAGTTTTCTCTTTATTGGTCAATAATCAATGATTTCCCTGTATTCACTAGAGATGATAATGGCATTCATACGATTTTAAATAATTCGGTTGTTTCGAATCATGTCAATTCCGACCACGTTCCGTCTTTTTCGTGTCTTGACGTCTGAACAAATAGGCAGGCGACTTCCGGTGTTTACGCTATTACTGTGACAACGTCAGCATATCATAGTCGTAGATGCGGTAGATTATAAGTAATTGTAATATGGAGACGCCAAGGAAACCGCTGAATAAATACTGGTGTTCGGTACCCCACTATCTGTCTTATATAAAAAATATATACATAAAGGCAGATCGTTTTCCTTTCATCACAGGGACTTGCTCCCGGTGAATAAAATAAAAAGATCGACTATCCACATATATACACTAGACAAGGGAGATACAAATGTCGTCGGTAGCCACGCTTCAACTCATTTTATTTCCATTAATACCTTTCATCTCTCCGCTAGTCCTCCTTAATTCGTTTAACAAGATGTTTATCTAAGAATTACAACAGCTGTTACCTTGATTAAACCCAACTCGACTTCAAAACTGAATAGCTTCATTCACTATTATCAATACTATTATCAATATGTAAATGTATTGTTTGAAATTGTATTTGCTGTATTTGATTATTATTGTTTTGAGGGCCACAGGGAAGATTAGCTTATTGTTGCTAACTGTGTTACCCTCTTGAAATAAAGTCATTACTTACTTACTTACTTACTTACTTACTCCAAATCATCCTTTTCAACATCCGATGATTACAAAAACGAAACTTACGTTCGGGCTTACTCGGGGTTTTTCTTTCATGCACGATAACTCCAGTTCATTCACATTCAAAATCCCGCTTTTAATATATTAAAAGTTTCGCCAACAAATTCCCGCGGTTTTGCAACTGGAGTTATCGTTGCATGAAAGAAAAACCCCGAGTAAGCCCGAACGTAAGTTAAAGGTCGTCAGTTTCGTTTTTGTAATACACCTTTCCATTAATCTATGATATGCCCCGCCTCCCTTACCAACACATAGCAACCCAGCATCCTAGGACTTGATGGCGGTAACTACAAAGTTGGATGTTTTACCACATGTTGTAAATATTGAATATTTCAAGGACAAATCTTTAACAGGGAGATTTAAAGAACAAGGATATAATTTTTACACTCTTGGATACATTCACAATGTTAATTTGTGTAAAATTAATGATGATGAAATTGATATAAAGGCTAAATGTTATAAATCCATGAGGAAGAATGAACCTCCACACAAAGTGAATATTAGTCAGAATAAATGAGAAGTACATCTCTGACACCAGCTGTTCTTGTGTAGCAGGGTAAGTAATATTTACGTATGAAATATAAATGTATTTATTTATTGATATTTTGTAGCTTCTGGTAAATTCTGTGTTTAATTAAGTGTGGAAATGCTGACAGAATTTGTACTGTATACAATGTACACAAGCACACCATGGTTCCAACATGTAACCATTTAACACGTGTTCTAGTAACTTCTAGAACTTTATATTAGATAAGATAATGAATACACTGCTGTGCACTTTATCAGTTAATTAATTATAATACAATAAATAAAATTATTATTTTGCAATAGGCCAGTTATATTTTCTGTATAAATATATGCAAACAATTGAAAGGGTTATTAACGAAAATATTTTATTTTGATTGTTTTTATTTATTTAACTATTTATAATATATATCCTTTTTGGTATTTTTCAGGTTATCAGGAACTTGTTCACATGTTGTTGGGGTAGTCTTATCAGAACTTAAATTTAAAAGAAGTTCCAGCTGAACTGTCTGGCACTAGTTTTTTAGGCCTTCTCCTAGCCTCAAATACCAAGTCCACCTGTGGCAGGACATGAGTCAGGATATTGATCAGAGGGTTGCCCATTTACAAAATGCTAAAATATAAACAAAAATATTTTATATTTATTTTCATTATTTTTCTTCATGTTTTATTGATCAGAGGATTGCCCACTGACCAAAATGCTAAAAAATATATATAATTCATATTTTATGTTTATTTTAAGTACTTTGTTTTCAATTTTTATGGATGGATATTAATAATAATACATGTACTTTAATCATGAAAACATTTACAAATGTAACTATAAAGAAAATAGCAGTGCAATTATAATGTTTACATCTCAATACAATGTATGAATGCAAATAAATATTTGCATGTATTGATCATCTCAAGACAAAAATAAAAATTTGTCTTTGGTTTCGGGAATGGAATAAAGCTGACATTTTGGACTCTTTCTGGATACCTGGTATCTGAATTACTTGCCCCCAGCAGCATCTTTTAACCATTTTTTGGTAAAAACTTGCAAAATTCTCCTATACACTTAACTGTTTAGATAAGAATGTTTGACTGAGGTTATGACTGACCACATGTGTTGCTATCAGCTGTTTACTCACGTGTTAAATATACCAGCTGTGATTGGTTAATCTACTGATGATTGATAAGAGAATGGAAAGGTGTATCATCAGATGTTGAAAAGGATGATTTGGAGTGAATAAAGCTATTTTTTTAAGTCGAATAGGGTTTAATCAAGGTAACTGCTGTTGTAATTCTTAGATAAACATCTTGTTAAACGAATTAAGGAGGACTAGCGGTGAGATGAAAGGTATTAATGGAAATAAAATGAGTTGAAGCGTGGCTACCGACGACATTTGTATCTCCCTTGTCTAGTGTATATATGTGGATAGTCGATCTTTTTATTCACCGGGAGCAAGTCCCTGTGCTTTCATGATGCTGACAGCTGCAAATAAAGAAAGAAAACAAATTTAATTTTAAAGAATTATTTGTCTCTGCGTTGAAGACTTTGATACAAATAAAATAATTTAATTGATATATGTCTTTTACAGAAAATGTTAAGATATTTTTAACTTGAGAATCGAACGTTAAAACGGCACATATCGATTGGAGTTTTTGTTGTGTACATTGACACCGGAAACTCAGGGCCTTTAGTTCCATCGAAATCACGTGATCTGGCAGACGAAAATAACAAAATTTTGACGGAATGGAAATGATTCGAAACAACCGAATTGACTTGATAGGCTTTGTATACAGCCAACAGGACAGACCTGAAAATATTACAGTTCATGTAGCATTTTTCAACTTAATTTCAGCCAATCAGAAAATAAAGTGTGAAGAAGGAAGTTCCAATGCACCTTATGAAAAATGAAATGTTTATAGAAAGATGGAGGAAGATGGGTACAAATTTGATTTATAATAGAACACATGACATGGGTGGAACGTTTTTTGTTCTTTAAATAACATATTTTTCTTACTATTAAGGAATTATATTAAACGAAACCATGATTTTTTCCTTACAAATATGCTTGTTGTAATCACACTATTTCGTCACTTTTCCTCATATAACTCATTATGCCACAGCTAAAATATCTGTTTATTCAAGCAAGATAAAAGGGTTATTTTGCACCTTTCTATATTATTTAGGTACAATTTTAAAAAGGCAACAGATAAGAACACTCAAACAAGTACATTTTAAATTGCCTCATGAGCTTCAGAGGAGAAGTTTTGATATGAAAAATCCAAGACAGTTTCTACAATTTGAGACAATCTACATTATTCATTTTCCCATATGGTCCTATATTAAGTAATGTACTGTGGTGTAGACATTTTGTGTTTTCTTTCAAAATTGATTATTAATGTCAGGGAAAATTATTTCTCATATTGTCCTATGTTAAACTGGTCCTTCAGTAGCCACAATCTTATCCTGCAATCAGAACAAAAAAATCAAACTTTTTGAGGGACTATCCAATTCATGTACAATTAGGCTTATTTTCTGAGAAGAAAATAGTTTATTTCTTTTTCCATATGATCGTATATTATACTATACTATTATACATATATCCTGCTCTGGTATCCATCTTGGAATTCTGATTCACACAGAAAATGGTGATTTGGTATTGGATCATCTGGGGGACTTTCCTACAAAGATTTTGTTCCCCAATGGTTGGTTTCAGAGCAGAATATTTTTCCCCTGTGTTAATCAAGTATGTGGTAGAAGCCATCTTGGATTTTTGATCAACACAAATAAAATGAAACTTTTGCTTGTGTTAATAAATCACAATAAAAACAAAAAGTTAGAATATTTTATTTGATATGTATGATGTTTAATGAAAAAAATACATACAACCTGAATTACCTCCAAGTAAAAAACGGGTTTAAATAAATTCAGTTCAATTAAAATACAATGTACAATGAAAATAGATTATTAACAAAAATATTTTAACTTTGCATAGAAAATATTTTAATCCCCTCATAATTTGTATGCACTGCTCCTTCATAACAGAATTATGCGTCATTTTTATTTTTATTTTAGTAAGTCAATTCTCGTGATTTACGTGAAAACAATATACATTGATAGGATTTGGCACAGCATGTTCAAATTATGGTAAATTTACAAATGCCAATTAGTCAATGAAATAATTTGATTATCCAAGAAATTTGCATAAAGTATAATAATTAAAATTATTCAGTCTAAATCATGGGTGCATAAAATAAATTAATCAACAATGTCAAATCTGTATAATCAGAATTGGATTAGTTGAGTACTAAACACCATTAAAACTTGATTGTACTTAGGTTAAGTTGCTGTTAAGCTTGTAACAATACAGACCAGAGACAATTATTTTTGCATGATTCTTCAACACTGGATAATGTCCTATGTTACAGATTTTTAAGTTTTCCAGGAGCGATTGATGTTGCTGTGGTTGGTTATATTTTGACTGTCACTATTTCACTATTTATTCTAAATCAAAGTAAAACAGATTTGTAATTCTAAAAACATTGTAGCATTTAAAACAAAAAAAATCATTACTAGTGAATTCATATACATGTACAGTGATATTATAAATAATGAAAATACAATTTCAAAATATAAAAAAAAATTATCGCTTTCGTGTTATTTCATAAATAAAACCCAATGCATTAGCTTTGTATGCATTAGAGTTTGACAACATTTGTTTTCATCTCTATATTCATGATATAACATTAGAGTTTGACAACATTTGTTTTCATCTCTATATTCATGATATAACATTAGAGTTTGACAACATTTGTTTTCATCTCTATATTTATGATAAAACATTAGAGTTTGATGAAAGAAATGGTAAAATACACAACATTTTAATTATAGGACTGAAAATTAACTCTGACACATACAACGTGCACAACTTATCCACGATGAATCATAACAAAGACAGATAGAGCAAATATGAAGGCATTGTAACAATTTAGAAACATCATTGATTTTACGGTCATAAAACTTTTGAGTACAATGTTTGTACTCAAACTCAAGAAACATCCAATCAGAATGCTATATTCAATAAATACAGGGTTCTGAATGGAAGATTTTGGAATGCGAGTATATAGAAATTTGTACTCAAAAGTTGTATGACAGTAACGTGTGGTATTAAAATAATCAGTTCTTAACACAAATAAATGGAAGATATTAATTACAGAGTTGTTTTTTTTTCGAATTAAAAACATTGATTTCTTTTCCTAAACATAATATTAAGACCTTGCATTACTACATAACAAAAATATGGCACAGTTTTATACTCAGGAATGTTTAAGATGTGATAATAAAAATAAACACTTAATACAAGACACAAAATGTACACAATACATTTCCAGTAGTGTGGCTTCTAAATCAATTAAATTTTGTAATGTTGGAAGATTTTGTGGAATGAGTTAGTTTAATCATTGTATTACATAAACAACACACAAAAACAACAATTTATGACTTTTATGTATCAGTTAAATTTCTACATCAGGTAGAAAAAATAACTCAGGGGAACAGGACAAAAGTCCCCAGAAAAAAAGACCGCAGGACAAAAGCCACCTGACAAAAAGCCCCCCATAATGAAAAAAATCTTACAATCTTATTATCATAAAAATGGTTATCATTGAATGAAAATTGCATGATGAGGACTATTTACAAATGACAGATTGTGTGCCACCATGGAATGATTACACATTAAATATATACATATTGCTAAAAATATATATATGTATAAAAATACTGGAATTAAAAAACAGTCAAAATAATACATATAAAATACAAAATGGTTAAAATACAATAAAATTCATCAACAAACCTTTCCTATTTTAAGAAAAATGTACAATTAATGTATATATCATAAATCAGTATTTACAATGCAATAATTTCAAAGGAAACATTTACGTTGTCTCCTGAAAGGAGTCATAAATATGTACTAATCTCCTGAGACAATTCATTTGGCATATTACTTCTTGGTAATTAATATACATGTAGAAGTAGGATCGTCCACAGAAATATGGTTACCTGCCCTCATTACTGTGCCTAAACTGAACCCTGAATAAACCAAAATCCCTATAGAAACCAAACTTTAAATAGAGTTCCTGTGTAGGAAATCTTTGTCAATGTAACCAGTATAAATCAAACACCTGTCTATACTGAACAGAAAAGCCGTTAAACTTCTATCCTCAATCAGTTCTGTAAAATAGGAAATCCATCAACTTCAATACACAAGAATTGCATTGAACAGGTGAAGTGTGATATAGACAGACAAGTTTTGATGTATGAGTTTCAGTCTATATAATATGTGTTATGTACAATACTGAGAGCAATGTTAGTTAAAGCTAATAAGTAAAATATAGTTACAACCAGGTTAATTAAATATTATATGACTAGACTACATATAAACCATATGTACAAATCTATAACATATAACAAGAAATATTAAAGTATAAATCATTCATCAATAAAAAAAAAAACAAGTAGAGACTCGTATAAGCCTGTATCACTGACATGGTATAGAATAGCTTTTTAAGGTTTACTTAATTTCCCACTATTAGGCCCACTACTCACCCCTCCCAGAAAAGGATTCAACTTCATTTGTACAAAACTATCAATCTCCTCTTCCCCTCCCATGAATCATCTCTACAAAGTTTGGTTCTGTCAATTTGTTAAGCAGTTTTAAAGTTTTAAATTGAAACTGTAGTTGCTGACAATGGATGCCAAGTGAACTAAAATTTAGTTACAGTAAAATAGTTGTAAGAGTATTAATTTTCAGACAAGTTATGTGTACATTTTGTACACTTTATAGTATCTATGGTATAATTTCTAACATCAGATCTATTTAACAACCATATTATCAGTGTATATTACAGAGATATTTGGCCAGTTTGTAAACCAGAAATATATAACGAATATCAATAATATATTTTTTATTTATCCTAAAACATTTTAATACTTTAATTAAAATTTGTACTTGCACCAATGGCAGTATAAAATACTTGAATTTTCTCTACGTTGAAACATTTATCTCCTAAAAATTGTTTTTACTTAATGATGAAATACCATGATTATTGAATTATTCATCTATCTGAACAATATGTTATCATATTATATGTACTGGGGTATATATGATTTTCAATCATGCATACTTTTTTAGTTAATACCAAAAACACCATTTGAAATAAGTGTTATCAGAAATTCAGAAAATAAACATGTGGTATCTTTCAAATTTAACATTTATTTGTTCATGGAGACCTAAGAAGTCATACAAGATAACACCATAGAGAAAGGAAAGCCATTATGTACCAATAAAGGGGAGATAACCATGTTGTATAAATTTAATATGACGAGACAAAGCTGTAAAAATATTATCAAATAAATAATAGCCAAAACATTTAATTTTTTGATTTATCTTATTCTACTAAAGAATAATAAGCTTAATCCAAATATTTGATTTTCAAAATCATTGCATTTCTTAATTACCTTTCTTTTCTTTTTTCAAATATGTACAAACAATTCTTTTTTTCAAATATTTACAACGAAGTGGAAAATAGAAAAGTAAAAAAAAGAAATTACAACATGCTTGCACCATTAATCATCTAAGCACTATTTTATAGCTAGTACACATTGATGCTGTCTTTGTGCCAAAACTACAAGTGTTGTCATATTGAAATAGTTATATCTACATACACATTATAAACTAGGATCCTCGTAACATTGCTTTTTCTTCTCTATACACCTAAAGTGTTAGGGATATGGTGTTTTTAATGTCTTTTTTATACATCTACATGTATAAGGTTTAAGGTTTGGTGTTTAATGTCACTTTCAACAATATTTCAGTTATATCGTGGCGGTCAGTTTTATTGGTGGAGGAAACCTGAGTACCCAGAGAAAACCACTGTCAGACCTGTCGCAAGTCACTGATAAACTTTATCACATAATGTTGTATCCAGTACACCTCGCCAAGAGCGGGATTCGAACTCACAACTTTAGCGGTGCATAATTAGTTGTAAATCCAACTACCATACGTTCACGACCACGACACACACCCTATACATCTATACAAAATACCAGTCAAAAACAAGTTTCAATAATATTGATTGATTGATTGATTGATGTTTAACACCAACCTTAGTAGTATTTTAGCTATATTGTGGCGAGTTACAACAATACCAGTTAATACTGATACAATAATCCATATGTCTCCCCAATATATATCTTAATACATACTACATTTTTATTTACAAATATACACAGTACCAGTTTAAACTGGTAAATCAATAATCTTTAGGTCTTCTCCTATACATAGCTATACATAATGCAAACACAATAATGAGCAGTAACCCTCCTACACTAGTCAATGAATATGTAGCTACTTGAAAATTCTTTGATGTATCTGTCTTCTCTGTAGCTGTTTGATAGACTGAAAAGATAGGGGGAAAAATACAGTGAGCCTTGGTTTTATGGTAATGGAGAAACTGACCTAATCACGAAAAATTGAGGTATATTTAACAGTCAGTCGACAGAGGATAGAGGAAATTAAACATTTCAGAAATAAATTTTTAAAATGCAAATATTAAAGCATTTCTCAGTTTATATGATCCTGTGATACTCTTTTTTTTTATGGGGTCAGTGTTTTTGTTTGCCTTCATTATGTATCTTGTGACAATGTAGCCTGTGTCTCTGGATTGTTCATTATTAATTACCCCTTCAGTTTTCTCTAATGTTTGTTCATACTTTTGTTCTGTTAATTTGATTTACTTCTATTGTTTTGTATTCAAATTTTCATCCTTTCCTATAAAAAAATCTGCTTTTATATATATTACATCTCACGATGATGTTCATATTGAAACGGATAATTCCTCTATAACATCAGCTAAAATGACAAAACGGTTTAAGAAATGTCATGACTAAGCAAAAAAGTTGAAAAATTACATGTACTTACAAGAAGGTCTGTTATAAAGCTGAGGAAAGTATTGTCTCCAGAATCCATAAAAATTCTGTCTAAAATTCATTAAATTCTGTGATTTATTTCCTATTTCTAAATAACTGTGATTGAATAAATTATACTGTAGCCATGTGACATTTTTAAAATGCTTGGCTGTATCAAAAGTCTTTGGTGTTGGATTTCTGAAAAAAAAACAAAAAAAACGAATGTGTCAACATTTTAAATTTACAATATATTCTGTATATCAATCATTTCTATAAAGATCTGATGAAGATATCAGATGCAAAACATTACACCAAGCCTTGAACAAAAATAGACACACAAAAACATTGAGTCTTAATTCATATCTTTCATCGAAATTTGTATCTAGGTATAATATTCTGGGTTTCATGCCAGAAAAAAAAAAGATTTGATGTTTTTCAGTCAAAAAAATTTTAATCCGAAGTTCACAACACAGATGATGCTTATGTAAAGCAAGATCACCAATTTTTCACACTAAGAGACTTTTATCACATGCGAGACAGAATCACATAGAGTGAGTAAGTGATTGTTGTTAAACGTCAATTCAGCAATTTTTCAGCTATATCATGGCAAGAACAAGTCAATTTTCAATGAGATGATAATGAGGTCTTCTTTGTTCTAGACCAACTCGATGAGTTGAATTTTTATAGTGCTAGCTCACTGAAACAACAGTCTGCGGGTAAACATGTTGCTCCACCTGGCAACATTATTCTGATTCAGTGTCGACCAGTCTTTGCTCTTTCTCCTTAATGTTGCATGCTTAGCGGAGAAGCAACAAATACCAATTTCATAGTCTTTGGTTTGACCAGACCGGGGTTTGAACCCACGATCTACCACACTTGAGACAAGCACGCTAACCATTACACCACAGATGGGGTCAGAATCACATAGAAAATATTCAGTTAATGTATATGAAACACAAGAATACTTAATAAGAATCTACATTACCCTGAAGCAGTGAAGTTTGTCCACAAACTTATCATATATTCACTAATATTCCTGTCTTGGTAGTCATATTGTTGTCTAGGATGTACACCAAACAAATCTCTGTATGTCTCATTGATGTAAGGAAATCCAAACATATACTGTAATTCTTGTCCATGGGCTATTCCTGTTAAATAATCAAGATATTTAAATAAGAATACACTAAAACAAAAACAAGCTTATACTGCTGTAAATAGACAAGGAATAAAATACAATTATTCCCTTCATAGGAAGTGAACATCGAAAGTTATCAACCAGAGGGAGGATAATACTTAACATTTTCAGCTAGGTAAGTAAAGATTTAAGTCTTATATGGTTGACTACACTTCCAATTATCCTACCAAATATGATAGCTATTGGCCCAACAACCTCAGAGGAGTTGCATTACAAAGTATAACTGAATTGAAAATCCATGAAAATGTTAAAGTACCATAACTCCTACAAAATAGACGGGATAGCATTATCAACTACACTTCATGACCAATTATCCTACCAAATATGAAAGCTATCGGACCAACGACCTCAGAGGAGTTGAGTTCATTAAAAATATAATTATATTGAAAATGCATGAAAACGTTTTAAAGTCACATAACTCCTACACAAATTTGTCAAATCAAAATGAAGGGATAATATGATCAACAACAAATATGAAATTTATCAGACCAACAACCTGAGAAGAGTTGTATTCATAACAGACGAACTGACAAATGATTGGATGAACAAACAAACCAAAAAACTATATGCTCCCATACTATCATATGCAGGACATAAAAATATCTAGATATATAATTACCTCGCCATGGTGGTAAATAATCATTCCATGAATAATAAGCGAAGTTATAGACGTAAGTAAAGTTATACATAGCATGAGATTTAACAACTTCATCTAATCCTGTACCAAACATGTAGTCTGTCATCATCTGTAAGGAGAAACAACAGTTACTTATCAATAGTGGCAATATAGGAGGGAAAAGGGTACAGGATTTGAATTATACAATGTGCTAATCTTATTTTTTAAACTATTAATCAGCTAATATATAAGCTATGCTCTCCCTAACATCTGACAGAACCCAATTAAAGGTCATATCCAGATGAACTTTCATATGTGAAAAAATCCATCCATCAGAGAACTAAATATGTGTGTGATGCAGTTATAAAAATAACTTGAAAGACGTTAATATCTTGCCAGCAGCTTTTTCATTGGCTGATCACGAGTTCATCTGAGTTATGGGGAGGTTAGCATTTTGATCAGATTGTCCATTTTTTAGCTATATTTTTAATTCCAATATATGTCTTCATGAGTAACAGACTTTTTGAAATTTGTTTTCATTTTGCTGGACATAGGTCCAGCACCCAGGAATTTTCTGCTGGACCCTCTGAATTTTTGCCGGACCTACATTTTTTATGTAAAATTGCTTTAAAACCAAGCAATGTCATACCGTTATTATTATTTTAGTCTAGCAAAGCGCTTTCTGTATTTAACTTCATTAGTACTGGTAGAGGCCTAAAAATAGGAAGACCAGTCACTCGAAAAGATCATCTAACGCATCACAATATATTCAAATATATTTATTTTCATGACAGTTACCAATAATATTAATACGAAAAACAGATAAAATATCACGTATTCAATGCGATTACGAATTCCGAGTTGACCAAACTTGTTCCGGTATTTACAATACGACCTGCGTTTCCGACTTGAAAAAGTAAACAACATGGATCGAATTTAACTTTTTTTTCCATTAGCAAAAAATAGCCAGTACAATTTTTTTTCACTAGCTAAATTAAATGACTACTAGCTAAATATTTTTAAATCAAAATTTAATGATTATTGGACATTATAACATTGATTTGGCAAGTCTGACAAGAATATATTAGAATTCAGGCAAGAAATTAGCTCTCAAAAGAGCATTATAAATAAAATATTTCCATCCTAATATTTTTTACTTCATTTTAAATTTTGAGCCTGTTTTTTTTCAAATTGTCCCATAGTAAAATGAAATGGTTGGGCCAAAAAGAAAATATGTGTGTTTACGGACGAATGTCAAAAAAATCTAGGGTCAGTGATTTGGCATTCTATTTTTACTATCGGCAAAACCGGAAATAGTTGTTCCCGGTTCCGGAATCCGATATTTCATTTTCGAAATTTCCGGTAAGCCGGCATTTAAATTTGCTAAGGCTGTTTTATGACGAGTTACGCAGTTTTTCTACCTTCTTTGCTTTCAATTTCAACAAAAAGCTAGCGGTTGAATAAATAAAACATTGCTGCTGATTAAACAACAAAAATGGTTATAAAAATTCTGTGTACTTTTGTAAATTTAACAGTCACAGCCACTTAAATGTTTTTGACAACTACGATATTATACACAAAACTGAAAGTAGGAAAATTTAGCTGCACACTCACAATTTTTTCGAGTTCTATTTGGCTTTTACTCGCTAAATTATTTCCCATTAAATTCGATCCCTGTATTCAAAAATGTTTGGCGGACATGGGGACCGGCATTACCGACGTTATTGGTGGACCTCATGATTTTCTGCCCCCTAGGTCCGATGAATTTCAAAAACTCTGGAGTAATAATCAGCAATATAAATACAATACTACAGTATTCAATGTTATATAAATACAATACTACAGTATTCAATGTTATATAAATACAATACTACAGTATTCAATGTTATATAAATACAATACTACAGTATTAAATGCTATAACTTCCTTGATTCATCATACATTTTTCTTTGACATAAATACAAATGTAGTATTCTTCTGTGTTTTGTTCATATTGATTTTTTTAATGAGAGAAAAACTTTGTGCATATATAAATTATGTACCCTTTAAATAGCTGACATGTTTATAGTAATGTAAAAAAGCTCAAAACTGAAGTCATTCTAAAGTTAAAAATGTGGAAGATTATACAATCATACATATGTACTTGTCACATTCACAGAAAAATTATATCCCTAACAAAGCATAACATAAAAATTACATATACAGTGGAACTTGAATAGACTGAAAATCCTTGGGGCCATCTTTTGTGTTTGGAATAGACAGGTGTTCAGCTTATACAGGTTAAATTAACAAAGATTTCCTCCATTGGGACAGTAGTTAAAGTTTGGTTTATAAAGGATTCTGTTTGACTCAGGGTTTGGTGTTAAGGGTTTCACTGAATATGTTGATTCTTAACACAATGACTTTCACTAAATAAATTAGAAGCTTCCACTAGCCTGTATTACTGACATAGCAAAGAAGAAATGCTACAAGAGAATGCAAAATAAAACATCAACAACTGACAACATATGAAGGAAAAAGTGTATTTATCCTTTAGTCAGGTGATGTTAAAAGGTAATAATTTAATTTGATGTGAATACTGCAATCTGATTGGCTGATCTGCCTGGAGCAACATTAGTTATACTTGATAACCTGGGTTGGTATTGAGACATCACCAACATATTCATTTACCAACAACAAATTCAAATAGTCCCATGAAATAATCGTAATTAAAATTGAGGAATCATTACATTTTGTTGTAAAAATTAAATTACAAGGAATTTTTGAACAGGTTATACAAGGTACTTGTATAACCTGAATTGGAACAGCTTATGCATTTCATAAACAGCTTCGTGGTTTATGAAGTGTAAACTGCCCCACACCAGGTTATATACATGTATTGTATAACCTATTCAAAAATTTAATATATTCCGTAAATATATAGTAGGTAAAACAATTGATTGTAACTTACATCCATCAGCATCTGTCTGATCATTGACATATTTCTAGGCTGAGGCCACCAGGTATACTCAAATTCTAAGGCATCTTTAGTGTTCACTAAATCTTCTACTTTTCTGTCTGTCAGAAACTCGTTAATAATATTACTAAACCTGGTAGTATCAATTCCCTCTTCTAAATCTCTTAAATTTGCTGTAAAATAAAGAAAAATGCATTTCGTACAAGACTACAGAATATTTATGATATGACATAATGACTTTAATGAGAGTTTTAGTTGGTGATTTATGATATCATTGTATATTAAATATGGTCTGGCTTTCGTGCAATTTCATTGGCTAAATCAGTCACGTGATATACAGAATATTTAATGTATTTTTTCCACTGTGAAGAAACCAGACGTCTTGTTTCTATTTTTAAAAAATATTGAGCTATGTTTCTATTTTTAAGTATATTGATGCTATGTTACTAAATTTAGATCCAGATATTGTCTGTTCCGGACCTCATTTTCTTCCGTTTTGTTGGGTTTTCTATGTAAGACAAGCCATAAAGACAGCTGCATGTGACCTTGTCTTACATGGCATTGTCACCCAATCACTAAATCTGCTAGATATATCAAACTTTATAAAAACAAGAAGGTCAAATCACTTACAAGAATAAATAGACATATCAATAAATTAAAAATAAAAACTGATTTAGTAAAAAAAAAACAAAAACAAAAACAAAAAATAAGGACATAACATATAAGAAATACAAGAATTACAAGACAAATATAAATATCTGATCAATAAAATATAATTTATGAGACTGAACCTATATACCAGTAAAATATAAATCCTGTTGTTCAAATTACAGGAAATAATTTTTACATTGTACTGTATCAGATGTATGTAGGGTGCATTGAATCTTTTTAAAATCTGGAAGCAAAATATGACGAAATATGATTGAAACCTACCATATTATACAACTGACTTCTAAACATGATAACATGTAAAGCATTTTCCAGCTTCTGTGTTGCATGTTCCATGTCATTTATTTTCCAAATTAGCAGCACAAAATGGTTTTTTTTCTGCATACAAGTGTAAAAACTGTGCACATGCAAGTCAAAATCATTGTCAACAACATTAAATCTCATAATAGATAATTTCCTCAACATAGAAAAGTCACCATAAAAATTAACTTACGAATGAAATATGACCCATCATCCTTATTAAGGCCAGCCATGACTTTAAAGTATTTAAATCGTCCTTGTTGCCTCATTGCTTTAGGTGTTTCTGGTAGGAATGCCCACATTGCTCCCTGTCCAATATCTACCACTGGTCCCCAAGGGTTTCCTACTGAAGCAGGCTGCATCAATGATAAAGATATATGCTAATGATCAGTTTGAAACTAGTGATCTCAGACTTACAAACAAAGACATTTTCTGAACAAAACTAAGTGAATTATATATAGTTCATTGTACAATCTGTAACTATAGCAGCCCAAGATTGGCTCAAACACATGAGAATGTCAAAATAAAACATTTGATAGGTAAAATACAGTGCAATAAAAAAAATGTGACGATTGCCTGTCCCTCACTTTTTCATAACATGGTCTGCAGTTAAAATAAATCTAAATACATGTGTATACAGTCTGCGAAATTAGACTTTCGAATTTACTGGCCCGAAAACTTCAAAATTAGACTATTTATATAGATTCTATTGAAAAAATTTGGCCAAAAGTCATTGGTCCGAATCAATATTCACTGGCTGTGGGCCACCGGACCACTGCTTAAGTCGATGACTGTGTATATAAATTGTATTAACTGTATTTATGTTTTAAAATATATAATGTTGTCTCCAAAGTAAATCTGAAGGATTTACTGTGTACTATTATGTATATTGTCTGAAAATATATAATTTATTTGTGCAAGCTTTAGAAACAGATAAAAAAAACAAGCCTTTGGCAACGAGTGCAAATAAATTTAATTTTTACCAACAGTGTACGTATTTGGTGTTTATAACGCAATGTCAAAAATTACAAAAACAACTGCCAATTTTATCAAAAACAGCAGAAGCAAGCATCATATCAACATTTTCTATGGTGTGTTCTGTCACATCTGCATCATACTGTTACCGTTTCTTTTCATGCGCTCTACAAGAAGCAGGTACCAGGTAATTGATGTTTGTATACAAGAAGAATAAAGGAATAATTTATTGTCATATCTTAAATTCTACAGCAAATGAAATAATTGCAGGATAAAACTTATTACCTTAAGTCTAACAAGTGAGGAAGCATTGACTATTTCATCAGCTGTTCTAGATACTTGTAAACAGTTGACTAATCTTGCCAAGTCTCCAGTAGGACAACCAATCTCCATAGCTAGATCAATAGCATAAGACTTAGCATCTTCATTGGATTTAATGATGGCCCACTCGCTACGGTCTGAACCACTCTGCATAATCGCTCGTACAAATAAATCTGAAAGCAAAATTACAATGATGACTCAATTACTTCAATATAATTTCAAACACATAAATTAAAACATGTACAACAAGAGAATGGTACTTCAGTCAGCAAGTTTTCACCTTCCATGATTTGATGGTCTCCACAAAAAGGCTTGCTTTACTTTTTGTTAAATTAGTAGCACAGTTGATCCTCATTATTATAAACAGTGAACACAAATAAGTCGTTTCATTGGATGAATTGAAATAAAATTTACGTCTGTTCGTATTTGCTAGTTTCAGGATCATTTTTTCCGGAGAACTATCACCTAGATTTCAACAAAACAAGATTAATTTGTAGTTTAATTTTTGTTACTTCTATGATATAGATTACTGTGAATGTAACTTATTTCTATTTCTAGAATATACTTAATACGTGTCATATAAATCTGCATAGGCACCACTATGGTAGAGAGGGACTGTCATGATCATATGGTAATTGGATTTACAACTACTTTTGCAATCTGTGCCTATCACCACTAAAGTTATGAGTTCGAATCCTGCTCATTGTGAGATGTACACAATGTACTCGATACAACATTATGTCATACACAGTAATGATTGAATGATTGTTTATTCATTCAAAAAACTTCGTCTATTTTGTTTTCTCATTTTTCTTCAATCAGAAAAGACTCCAAATATATCCTCTGAAGTATTGTAATAAAAGCACACTTACTATTAGATCTGGGAGACAATAGATGAAGTCCTACACAAGCAGCTCCTGTACTTTGTCCTACTAATGTCACCAATTGTGGATTCCCTCGGAAAGCTTCTATGTTCTCTTTTACAAATTCTAAAGCTCTTACTTGATCCCACATCCCATAATTACCCCAGGAATCTCTGGAATTAGTACTCAGGAATCCTGCAGAGGAAAGATGTTAAAACGGTTTTATGAGATGCATATAGATTCACGAAGTGATACAAGAAATAAGAATGAGGGTAGGGATGCAAGGATCTCATCAACCCATTTAACCCATCATGTATCCATGCCTGTCACATATTTCGTCAACTAACATTTTTTTTCTTTACTTTGTGATATTTGCTGTGAACAAGAAGAGTACATTAATCAAACTGGTATTAAGAGGTAACCTTTGGGACAAGGAAAAAGTGGTCTTTAAAGACAGTTGACCTCTTAAAGAGGTTAAGTTCATTGGAAATATTCTATGAAAATAAATAGGTGACCACATTGGCAGGCTTGATTGTAGTTTGTTGTTGTTGTATATTTCATGAATGAAATGAAGATTTTTCATTGATCAATAACAATCAGACAAATTTCCAAAAGATGTCTTTGCATTGTTATGTTACTGCCATTATCAGGTATTACTCTCAAAGCAAACAGGTAAAATCACATAAAATGTAAATGCATATACATTTGTATATGCAATGTATTGATAAATTCATCTTAATCAGATTTTTTTTTATTATTCTGGTAGTTTATGATAAACATCATGTCAGTTTTCTTCCAAAAATTAAATTTTAAACATTTTAAAATTCCTTGTGAATCTCCGACTTGCAACTTTTAAAGTTGAATTATAAGGTCAAGAGGTCATAAACCAATGAAAATTAATAGAAATAAACAAATAAAACTTTTATATACCTAATGGTCCCAGTCTATAATTGAATGTTACTACTACTACATTTCTCTCTGCTAAGAAAACTCCTGGATATTGTTGTGATGCCCCAACCACAAAACCTCCACCATGTATAAACACCATCACAGGGAATAGTGTCGGACTGTTACTTGGGTATTCATTGGTTCTCTATAAATAAAACACAACTTATAATAACATCACAAGAGTACAAAACGTGTAACTAGACAACTCAATTATGTTCTCTGTAGAAACAAGAAATCTGTTATACAGAGACTATTACTGGATACAGAGTAGGGTTGTTACTGGGCAACTCATTGTACACAATTTATTTTCACATTATATGATGCAGTGTGTACATTGTATGTACATCAATAACTGTGCAAAATTCTCAATTATCAAATTGTGTTTAGACAAAGACAATTAATAAACAGTGTCATTGACCCTAACATTGTAACGGCCATGTTGATGTTGCCATTATTTTTGTGATAGTAACACTATGCTGTTTTAAATATAAAATTGTTGTAGCTCAGGGTTTTTTATTTGTTTGTTTAAATTTGTTTTACTCCTTGATCTGATAATCAAGAGATCAGAGTTTGGATCACATTAACTTCGTACATGACCTCACATTTTTATACTTGTCCAAAGTGACTCCCAACCCAAGACTTAAATTTCCATCAGCAACTGTCTTGGTCTTACTTTTTGTGCTGTGAAGTTTGGAATGAACCAGAGGAGTAGTTCACGTTGTTGTGGTTTGTGAAATTGGCAACTATTACATACTGTTTATTTTTTTTTTAATTCTCAAATAGTACAGTGTGAGTGTGGGACTATTACTGTGCAATTCATTTTTCTATAGTTGTAAATATCATTGACATATAATGCATGGTTGCTGAGACAGAGAGCCTGAGAAACAGACATAATCACAAAAACTTTACCAAAGCTGAGTCATTGATGCAAAAATAGCATCATTCCATTCTTCTACTTAAGTCATGGACAAGAAAACATCAGCCAACAGGTCTGTTCCATATTAATTATTTTTATTCAATACATGTACATTTGTATATAATTTACTCTCGGTAAATCTCAAAGTATATCCAAACCATTAGGTTACACCATTTTCCTCACATCATATATATATAATGTTTTCTCCTTTATAACTTTATTTCTCTGAAAAAATTGTTAGTGCAGATGTCAGGCAAGTTTTCCTCTAAGCATAACACAATTCATACTTACATTTGGTGTAAATATATTCATGTATAAACAGTCTTCACTGATATTTTGATAGGTGAATCCTGGGACTGTTTCTCTAACATGCCAGGAGTGTTGAGGACACGCGTGTCTATAATATGTAGCATCCCATGTTCCTGACCAACTTGGCTTGTTCGGTCTCTGAAAATTCAATTAAAAATTTCAGTTCTTGCTTAATAAATTCTAAATGAGTTGTTGAAAACCAATATTATTAATTCACACCAAATTTTTACAATTTTTTCCATTTCAAAAATCATTACTTTGATGTACATGTATGGTAAAAGGGTAATTTATATCCTTTCACAATCATAATCAGATCATTGACAGTTGCACACAATATAGAAGAATATATGCTTAAATGCCCATTTTTAATAAATCAATGTTTTACAAGGAATGTGTCATCATTACATTGTACATGTATAAGGGTTAAATATTAAATCTAAAATGATAACTTTCATCAGCTAGCTGTATAAACAATGCTGTAATAAAATTCCAGATGTGTAAAAAAAAATGTATGTTGTACAGGCATATTGCAGTACACATTGTGGTCGTCATCCCTGAGTGATTTCATGCATTTATACATGACCATTGTTAATATATAAATTGAAATGTGTTTTTTTTCCTTTATACATAACTTTTCTGAGAGAAAAAATACTAAATCTATCGACTGTAAAATTTTGTAAAAAATTTTGGTGACATTGTTTCCATTGGCAGGGAACGAACACTCAGGGTGTGGAAATACGGAAATGTTGTGCAAGTTATCCGAAAAAAGTTACTTGTCTGGACAAAATTCTATTCGTCTTTTTAAACATTCGATACTTGCAAAACAGGCTGCTGATTCATGAGAATCAGGGTGGATTTTTCTCTTGATCAGTGAAATTGAAAGAAATCGAACTTGCTTTATGGTCTATTGTATGATTGCGTAAAACTTCAGATATTGTTTTAATAAAGTACCCCTGCATAAAGTATCACTGCCCAAATGAAGACCATTTATATGTGTAGTCAGTCAATGGCAGGATGTTTTGAGATACAATATAAGCTTGAAAAAATTCTAATATCGATTAAATTCATTTTGATTAACATTGGTAATGACTTTGTCCATCAAAAATTAAACCAGTTATGTGCTTAGTTTTACTGGTGTCCTTCTTGAGGCAATGCAAGAAGCACATTTTGCAGATGACAAGTGGGGGGACCAAGCATCTTAGGTTCTATTCATGATTTTGCCAATAAACATTCACAATTTCTGATTGGCAATTTTATATCCAATCGTAACTGGCAAAAACGGCTAGCAAATTAAGACTGAAAAGTCTGTTGCCGTTTTTTCTCTCTCTCATATTATGTGTCTTTTTCCTCTCGTACTTTGCATTTAATAACCTTCTCGGGCGATTCTTTGTCGCCAGAGCCTTACAGTCTTTGTTATTATTTTCAAATACATGTCCATTGTCACGACTGAATCCTGATTTGTATGTTCATGGATGTTAGGCACTATGTGTATGGTTCGCATTTGTACAATGTATACAACTTGCAAAAGAACATCACATTTGCAACTCCAATAAAAAAAAATGTTACATGGTTCCGCTTATTGCTTAGTAAATGCAGCAGAATTAATTTTTATCACAATCTAATTAAAATTAGCTCTACACACTTGCTCCCCCCTTTTTTGTTTTGGTAGCTGCGTGGTGGGGGGAGCAAGTGCGTAGAGCTAATTCTAATTAGATTGTTTTTATCATTACAATCGGGTCGTAATACTCAACTTAGAACTTGATTTTTAACTGCTTTCGGAACACGACTGACGCGATCGTTTCCAACTACAAAAAAACAGCAATATTTGCAATATTAATTATAATATTTGAGGGATATTGTCTTTCCAGAATACTAAAGTTAATCAGAAATTATTATGCCTTGTTATTTTTACTTGTCCACGGACAAAATGTCTAAGCAAAAAAATAACAAGTTTATAATCAATAATCATTTTATAGTGATTGTTACTTATACATGTACTGTCTTGGCACCGGTGTTCACGCATCCGGTGAGTTCGTGCATACGTATTGTACATGTAAAAATTGCAAAATCATTGGAAAAGTTAAGATGGAGACTACTGGTGTGTGAGGATTAATTCTAATTATATTAAAAGATATCAAATGTTTTCAAATTTGAGCTTATTTTGAAGGAATAGGTATAAACTTCATTTTCGAAAACGTTCAAAATAAAATCTTTCCTTTATTCATTTTAAGAACCATCCAAAGTATGCATGCGCGACATCACCGGACGTTGCAACATTTGTCAAAAATCTAGGGTTGGTTTGTTTACTACACTTCGTTTTCACTGAAATGTTAAAAATTGTAGCGGAATCCGGATAAAGACCATAAAGATAATACTTCAATGTATTTGAGGATGATTTAAATTAATTCAATAAAATTTTGGTAAGATGTGAAATTAACCGCTGAACCCTTAGGTGCGCGAACACACCGGACAGCTCTGTAGTTGTACTAATCAGTCACAACTATTGTGATATACTAGACAGTGTTGGAATGCTTTCTGTACCAGACAGAGTAAGTCAACTTAGAATTAACCATGTTTTTAATATATATCATGGTAGAGCACCAGAATATTTATGTGAAAATTTTAATATTAATCAAGGAAATACAAGGGGAGCCTCTAATTTAAATTTTATTACTCCAAATGAAAATTTATGTAGCACTAATAGCTTTTCATATAACGCAACAAGAGACTGGAACAGTTTGCCAATTTCTATTAAGAATGTAACCAATAAGGAAGCATTTAAAAATGCAGTAAAAGAATTTTTAAAATTTGAGGTAAGAAGAGAAGAAAATGAATATTTTTATTTTAAAAAATCACTCATCAACAATTTTTAAATATTTTTGTTCAGGCAAACTCAACATAGTGCTTTTTTTCTAAATATTTTATGTGCTAGTGTCTTTTATGAGTAAACAAATTTTTATTATTTTACTCTTGTAATCTTACAAGGCAAGGACCCCATTGGAAATAAGCTCAATTTATTGGGCTTTATGGGTTATCCTAGGCTGTCAAGTTTACAATATTTATAACTTATTTGTATGTATATTGTAATAGTATATGTGTGTTTTATATGTATGTGATTGATTTGCCTGAATAAAATATTATTATTATTAACTAAATCATGTAATTATTCTATAAAATAAGATAGTGTGTACTTAATTTGAAAATAATCATTGTATGTAACATAAAATACAATCAATACATTCAATATATATAAACATACATTGAAACGAAATTCTCTCCTCCAATCCAAGTACTGTGTCAATCTCTTTGCATATGGAATGCCTAGAAATACATTTATTCTTCGGTTATGGTAAGCAGAATAATGAGAAGGGATTGTAAAGCCTTCAACTGCACCGTGACGTGTATTTACTACCACATTATACTTATGTTGTCCATCTGAAAAACTTATTAAACAACAAATGAATACGAATATCATGGGGCATACTACCCCTCGATATCGAATCATTTCAGGTTTATTTTTATTTTGAAACACCTTTCGTTTACATTCCAAAACAGGAAGTCATCATCACGTGACACAGGTGAAAATTAATAAAGGGAGATAATATTCAACAAACAATTCTGTGGTTTTATTTCTCTCCGTTTTCTTTTCCTACTTAGGAACTTATACTTAGACACATATGCTAAATTGATTGTTGCTTATGCAGATTTGATTTCGGCATATACATAATCGATTTTAGCTTATGCAAATGATTGATTTCGACAAATGAATATGCATAATTTAATAGGGATGTTCGCCGTGATGTCACAGGCTTGAGAATTTACCTGTGTGGTTGATTTTAAGATTTAAGTCCTTTTTTTTTTTAAACCTTAAGAGTTATGTTTTTTGCTTCGTTTTTACCCTTGAGAAAATTCTTAATTTCTGCTTTTATCAAACTCTTAAGTCGTTTTTAAAAAAAAAATAGACCAACGGAAGACCTTGTGATATTGGAATACGACCGTGAGTGATGGATAGATATCTACTTATCTGCTCTTTGCAAAGACATTTTTTAGCATAGCATCTAGTTGTTTAGTACATTTGTACATATTGAGTTATAGTCATTTGTTGACTCATCGAACAGTTGGCGTGGTGGTGGGCTCACGACGAGTGACAGATGTACATTGTATATATTAATGCTGATGGTGAAGGATTCATTCTTATTTTAGTGGTGTTGGACAAATGCTTAATAGTGCTTTTATATTACATTAACTTGCAATGTACTCAATTGGTGTTGGACACACGTTTTTATAGTGCTTTTAAATTACATTCAACCGGCAAAATAACAGTATATATCCGTTACACACAGCACACTATTTATAGTGGTTCTCCGGACATTGGAGGGATTTATTTCACAAGAAGAAGTTGGCAGGAAATCAAAAATTTCGCTTGTCTTTCAATGAAGGCTTAACTTTAAATTGTCATTATTATTTTGTTATTTACGATAATTTAATAATTCTTTCAGAAATTAAAATTATATAGCAATAATTAATTCACATCGAAGGTTTGATAAAAATATTCAGAATAGGGATGTTCGCCGTGATGTCACAGGCTTGAGAATTTACCTGTGTGGTTGGCAGGAAATCAAAAATTTCTATTGTCTTTCAATGAAGGCTTAACTTTAAATTGTCATTATTATTTTGTTATTTACGATAATTTAATAATTCTTTCAGA
>MJUT01025971.1:233939-262564 GCA_002080005.1 Gigantidas platifrons
CCGCCATGTTTCAAAACCAAAATGTAAAACGGCCTCTCGTGCGGTTTGCTAAATTTCTGGAACTGGTTTTGGTTTGGACTCGATAAACATGAAAACGAGTTTGGGTTTCAACCCAGTTTTAAACTGGTTTTCTTAAATAAATGAAAAGTTTAGCAAACCAGTTTGAAACCTTAACCAGTTTGCTTGCAATAAATTCGACCAAGGTGATACCTCACAGTGTCTGCAATATGACCATTGACATATGAATATTTTGAACAAATTTGTATATGTATCATTGTTTATATATTTCTGGTTATTATTTTTTTTCCATAAAGGTCGAATTTATTGCAATCAAACTTGTTTCGGTTAGGGTTTACAATTTAATTGGTGGTTTCAAAAGATGATTGACACTCCAGATCTAAATGATCTTATCATGAGACCTAATATTGATAGATAGTTTAACGCAAAGTGAGGATGAAAGTTCTAATGCATGGCTATGTCATATTCTTCAACATTTTGTTCACAGAACATTTCAGTTCACCTTTTTGTTGGCTTTCATGACTAAACGTAGGAAAAAATCCCTCTGTCAACCGATAACTTGATTACAACAGGAATTTGTATAAAGATATTTACCTTTCTGATGTTGTTTACATACCCATTCCATTTGTGAATCATCAACATGAAGTCGAAGCATGTTCTTCTTTTCCTCCACTATCGCCATGTTTCAAAACCAAAATGTAAAACGGCCTCTTGTGCGGTTTGCTAAATTTCTGGAACTGGTTTTGGTTTGGACTCGATAAACATGAAAACCAGTTTGGGTTTCAACCCAGTTTTAAACTGGTTTTCTTAAATAAATGAAAAGTTTAGCAAACCAGTTTGAAACCATAGCCAGTTGACTTGCAATAAATTCGACCATTTAGTTCATGAAAAAGATTCTTTCACATATTATGTAATTAAGGAAATATATAATTCAGTTCGCAAAAAAATAGAGCCGAATAAAATTGGTGGAAAGTAATCTAAATGTAATCAGAAAGTAATTGTTGGATTATGGTTGGGTTATGGTGTTTAACGCCACTTCCAACAATATTTCAGTTATATCGTGGCGGTCGGATTTATTTTTGGAAGAAACCGGAGTACCCGGAGAAAACCACTGACATGCCGCAAGTCACTGACAAACTGTATTGCATAATGTTGTATAGAGTACACCTCGCTTGAACGAAATTCAAACTCACAACTTTAGTGGTGATAGGCGCTGACTGCATAGGCAGTTATAAATCCAACTATCATACGATCACGACGATTCCCGTGATTATAAGATCGAAATAAATGTAATTCAATCAATCAATCGATTTAATTACGATTATTTGAAATGTAAAAATGACTGATTACAGATTACAGATTACATTCGATCACATCTGATTACGATTACAGGTTGCGATTACCCCAAATCTGCATGTACACCCAAGTTAAAATCAATGGGCATACTGAAAAAGTCAAGTGAGTTTCAGTGGGGTGGGAAACACATTTATAGCAAATATTCTTTTCAATAGATTTCATATTTACGGTAATTTTAAACAGAGAGCAAGTTCCTGTGATTGAGGTTCAGTGGTTGAGTTCCGGTATCTGAACTACATGCAATTGTTTCATGCAATGGTCCAGTCCTTATCTATACTTTACTAGAGTAGCGGTAATGATTGGACGATGACATGAATCAAATGTGTGGTCTGATTCCACACACTTGTGTCATGCAATGGTCCGGTACATGAACTGCGAACAAGGTCCTTAGACAGACTGAAATATCAGTAGGCTTATAATGGAATATCTTTTGAGTAAGAATTTATCTAAATTTGTTAGCAGCAATTAATAAGATATCATGATTAAGAAATATTGTCCTTGGTTAAACCAACTTGCGTAAAAAGCATAATCCCTATCTCCATAGCGTACACTGCTGTCAATGGTCATCGCCACCGACATCAGCATGAAATCTCGTCGTCATTTAGATCATGACGACTCGCGACCATTTCTTAAATCCTGGGGTTTTTTTTATATATCTTTTAATAAATAAATTTGTAGCAAATGCTAGAATTTGATTGGTCAGATTTTTTTATCCATCATGTCATAGATACAATTTTTAACCGGAAGTCACATGTTGGGGACTCAATTGGGAAATTTTTTAATTTTAATTCTTTTTAAGCAATTATTATCCGTCAAAATATTTTGAGGAAAAAGAATTTTTGTTAATTAGGAATTAATTTATAAGGATTGATCACAATTTTGTGTTCGGTTCATTCGAAATAAACTCAAAAATGTGGTACACACCCTTGCGTAACACGCTTCGCGGGTTACAGTGTGTACCACATTTTTGAGTTTATTTCTTCATGAACCGAAAAAAAAATTGAGATAAATCCTTAAGTGTTTCAAACAATAGTCTTAATGTGTTAATGTGCGCTTCAACTTATATCCTAAAAATATATGTCACTTTACACTAACATCTAACGACATCATGCATAGGGTCACATCAGGGTTAATTTTTTCAACCGACCAATCAGTAATGAGCTTACTAAATCTTTGGGTATGAAAACAGAGTACATTAGAGTTGGCCGACTGTCTTGCATAAACTTGTATCAAAGATCAAAGATTAATGAAAGGTGACCATAAACGGGATGTTATTATTTGTTACTGTATCTCTATAGAAACAAGAAATGTGTGCATCACAAAATACGCCCGTCTATATAAATTATCAAACGGTATAATGGTAATGACCCCAAAATAGATAGGGTTCTTCCCCTTCCACAGGGGAATCATGTGGCCAAGTTTGATAAAGATCCAATATACAGAACTAAAGTTATCATGTGGAAACGACCCTGTTGTCAAAAATTATATTTATAGTAACGGTGACCTTGACCTTTGACCTAATGACCCCAAAATAAATAGGGTTCTTCCCCTTCCACAGGGGAATCATGTGGTCAAGTTTGTTAAAGATCCAATATACAGAACTGAAGTTATCGCGCGGAAACGACTTTGTTGTCAAAAATTCTATTTATAGTAACGGTGACCTTGACCTTTGACCTAATGACACCAAAATATATAGGGTTCTTCCCCTTCCATAGGGCAATAATGTGGCTAAGTTTGTTAAAGATCCAATATACAGAACTAAAGTTATCGTGCGGAAACAACTCTGCTGTCAAAAATTATATTTATAGTAACGGTGACCTTGAACTTTAACCTAATGACCCCAAAATAAATAGGGTTCTTCCCCTTTTACAGGGGACTCATGTGGCCAAGTTTGTTAAAGATCCAATATACAGAACTAAAGTTATCGTGCGGAAACGACCCTGTTGTCAAAAATTCTATTTATGGTAATGGTGACCTTGACCTTTGACCTAATGACCCCAAAATAAATAGGGTTCTCCCCCTTCTACAGGGGAATCATGTGGCAAAGTTTGGTAAAGATCCAATATACAGAACTATTTTAAAAAGCTATCGTGCTGAAACGACCCTGTTGTCAAAAATTCTATTTATAGTAACGGTGACCTTGATCCTTGACCTAATGACCCCAAAATAAATAGGATTCTTCCCCTTCCACAGGGGAATCATGTGACCATGCTGTGTAAAGATCCGATATACAGAACTAAAGTTATTGTGCGGAAACCTGTGTGGACGCCTGCCGCCATACCCAATCACATAATACGGCCCGTCTCGAGACGGGCGTATAAAAAAGGGAAAAACATATAACAAACAAATAATTTTAATTTGATTGACTTTGCATAATTAAGCACAACCACTTACTTATGTCAAGTACAAGTGAAGCATGCATGCTTTATGGTCAGCTGTATGTTTCCTATTACGTCTCTCCTCAAAGCATATACATTTTGTAGATAGTATCAAAAATTTAATTGCTAAGACAGAAAACGGTTGAAATCAACTAATTTTTCCGAGTTTGTCATCTTTTAGGGTAGAATTGCAAAATTAATGATTTTCTGGCATTCATTTCAGTGAACTACCGATAATCAGCAATGCTTTTTCCCGTCATTTGTCGATATAATGAGCGCCTTCTTTTCAAAGAGATTGTGAATCCCAGTGGTTAAGGTATTTAATGATGACCATAAAGCTAACACAACTGAGGTGGGTTCACACACTAATACCCATCTCAAGCTCATAAGGCTAACACAACTGAGGTGGGTTCACACACTAATACCCATCTCAAGCTCAAAAGTTTTCAGACATCTACACACACATGACAGAGAACTTTGTCCAGAGATTGGGGCCATCAAGGACTTCCAATAGATGCACATAAATATTGATTCAAATATTGAATCCACACACAAAAAATATTAAGGGACCATTCAGTGATTATTCATTCACAATTTGCGTTTAATCCAATTGATAATTTTCTCAGAAAATGTTTATTAATTTTCTCATCTCTAGTTCTATGTAATATTTACAATAAATTCGATGGTAGCTGTCAACTTTAACAATTGTGTTGAAACACACGGCTGTTGTAAAAAATGTAGTGTAGTCAAGTCATTTTACTTGAACATGTGTCGTAATGTGTGCGATCTCCATATTGTTGAATAGTTTAGTCAAGACATTTTGCTTGTGTCGTAATGTTTTTGTTGGTCTGATAAATGTTGGTGGATAAATATTGTGTTTAACCGTGTGTAAGTTGTCTACAACTCAGCCACAGGCGTGTGAGACTAGGAACATCTCCCCTGTTTACCATTTTGAAAATAGCATAACGGATACGCTCCTCTACTTAAGGTCATAGGGATTGTAGTATGTTCATAACCACCTCCGATAACTGCATTAGCTGAGATCCCTTTTAGCACAGTTGGTAGGTAGAGCTGTGGCTTACAATGCGACAGGTACGGGATCGAATCCCATGGGGGACATTGCATTTTTCGGAGATAAAATATACTCTAGTGTTACATTGTGGTGGCAAAGGTGGGATTCAATGTAAAATTGGAAAATATTTATTGATACACAGCCAAATATAAAAAAAATTATGATTTATTTAAAAAATATATATATCTTCATTACTTGCTCTTGACAATTAAGTAACAATAAGTATAAACATACACTGTATTTATTCCTTGAATACACTAAAAAGTGGGAAAATGATCGTCAGTTTGCTTGAGTTATTTTTGGTAAAAGGTGCTTGAAAGTATTTCAGCAACACGTGGTTTCTTCATTCTAGCTTCTTTTTTAAAAGTTATAAAAATTCCCAAATTACCCAGGAACTATTTTATAGAGGGTATCCTATTTCCCGTTTTATGTATAAGTACAATTCAGACTCACTTTGCTAATGTCGACTGTGTCTTTTTAGGTAAATCTATGTATTGACAGTAATATTATAGGTAGGTATAACCTAGACCTTGTTTTGAATATAATAATACCTATTGAAGTGTTCAAACGGATTTGTATAGGTGCCTCTTACAGTCTCTTCTGGTTAAGTTTTGACCGGAAGAGACTGCGAGGTAACTGTCTAGGTCCGTTGGAACACTTCAAAGTGTTTTCTTCTACTCAATAGGCCGGTAGATAGGCTACCATACATATAACAAAATCCTCTCAAACCGCATGTGGTTCCAGTAACACTAGCCATTACAATATAACTTATATTTTGTTGAAAGTAGAGTTAATCACACATAACTCATAGCCATAAAGGAACAGATTCATTTTCTTGTTCACGTGCCATTCGGGTTTTCGACTGGTTCAGTTATCACTATATAGAAAATTGTATATTTCGCCTCTCATGTCTTTCTTTATATCTGTAACTTGGTTCTGGGTATCATCGCATCTCTGAATATTTTAATTTGATACCTAGAAAAATTGGTAAAAAATATTGACAAGGTGTGTTCCTTGAATTTCCTTTCCTTTGACGGTTTAAATGAGACGACAAAAAGTAATAAAACTAACAAAAATAGTTTCGGGAAATATTCCAACTAATAAGCAACATATTAAATTGATTTTCCGGTTGGGGTGTTAATAATACATATTATAAGTATATGCTTAAAATAACAGGGTGAAAATTCAACACATGGCGAACAAAGATATGAGTTCATAAATAAAGTCAAGATATGGTTATTGTGCAATCCATTATGGATATTAATGATACGGAGATGAATTATGTGGTTTCTCTCTATTGAAGCAATACATTCTATGTACATTAACTGCATAAACGAATATCAAATAAATGAATACTATTGTCCGATGTTAGCACGTACAGGAGCATTTTTCTGAATTAAACGCTTTACTACCATTTGTTATTTCTCTGCAACAGAAAAAGACATCTTACATTCCTTCATAAATTCATGAATTTTCGCGCCAATATCTACCTTACTGAACCCCTGTCCTGGTAAACGATGTAAGGATTCTATACTTTTTACAATTTCGCGAACAGATTGTTTATTTTGACCATCAGTATAAGCTGGAGACAATGCCTTTTCCAAGAAAAAGTATCTAGGATCGTCCGTTTTACCAGGAATAGATCCTCCAAACTTACTAAATTTATTTACTTTTGCAAATCTTGCGCCAGAACGAAAAATGTTATAATCTTTTCCACGATAATCCATTGGAGTGGAGGTTTTTAAAATCCGTGATTTGTCTTTCATTGACTGTGATGGCATAAAATGAACCGTCCTTGCTCTTGATGGTAGCTCCCTTAAGTCGACCAGTTCTATATCATTATCTCTACCAACTTTAAAGTTACTTTTGTCTGATATCATAGATTGACGAGAATAAGATGATCCTAAGCGACCTGGCGCCGACGCTGTACTTGCTGACATTACTCGTGCTTTCATTGCGTTAATCCGTTTAACTTTCTTATCCTGAAACTGTTGTTTTTCGAACGCAAATTTAGAAAGAAATTTATACCGTTCATTACCAAGTTCAAACAGATGAGATTTTAGCATCCTTTCTTCAGTGACATTTTCTGGTAGTTGACCAGATATTCTAGAATCTTTATGGCTACTTTTATTCATAAAATCATCAAAGTCACTTTCACCCTCTTGTTTATGTTTTTCATTGATCCACTCCTCTATGTCTTTCATTACACCATTTTTTCTTGTTTTTAAATTATGATTTTTCATAATTTTACTCATTTTAATTCACTGTTGAGTTTTTGTTAAGTCTAAGCTTAATATTTATAAATTATTGTGCTCTATTGAAAGTCCTTTGTTAATATTTGAATTGCAGATTCCTCGAATGTCGAGTTCTGAAAGATAGATAAGATAGATTAGAGATACGCATTTGAACAACCATATTCAATGTGAAACTCGATAAAAATCATAAATCATGCGCATGTTTTCTTTACTTTCCCCTTTTATAGGTTTTATAGAACTAATTCATATACCTTTATATCAAAAGTCTATTGGATGTTCTTGTTAATTAGACGTTTTTTGTCTATTTTTTATATTCGCTTTTTATCAAACAACAAGATTGTACCACTTATTACTATAACTTTTGTTTGTAATAGAGAACATTGGTATCGGTATCTTGTTATTGATAGAGAAAAGTCTTACTTTGTAAAAAGCTATTCAAAATTTAATAATAAATAGATAAATAATAAATAAACAGGACGAGATCATTCAAGTGTTAGATTTTTTCATCGACAACATATTTGTTCTGTTTGGTGGACGGGTGTTTCAACAAGCGATTGGTATTCCAATGGGTACGAATTGTGCTCCGCTACTCGTCGATTTGTTTCAACATGCTTATGAAGCAGACTTCCTTCAAGGGCATTTCAAGAATAAAGATAGAAAAATAGCCCCAAACTCTAATTCCATCTTCCGCCATTTTGACGATGTTCAGTTACTGAATAATACTCGATTCGGTGATTACCTGCATCACATCTATCCCAATGATCTTGAAGTAAAGGGTACTATTGACACTCAAAAGTTTGCTGTTTCTGTTGACCCCTTTATCTCAAGATCTTTGGGGGTATATTAATGGATTCCAGTTAGCAAACTTTGGATTATAATTATATTGACAAAACATTATCAATATACCTGAAAGTGAGATTCAAGGCTTTGGCTTCTGTATTTTGTTTTTATCTTTGATAAAGGTTTCAATAAACCCAGCTTCATTGGAGTATAGGAAAACATTGGTAAGGAGGGGGCACAGTCTGTTCCCGTAGGGATGTCGATAATTTGCTGAAAAATGGGTCCTGCGTATTCGACAAATATGTTATCGATAAGGAACTCCAACATACTGACGACCAACTGAGAGAAATGTAGGATCAAGACATTGATATTTTTTTGTGATGGTATATTTAAATATATAGTCTGAACAAAACATTATAAGTTTTAGATTTATTTGATATGATGTACAGTTAATGTTACTATTTTAGAACATCTATATTTAATTCTTTTGATTGTAGTTCTTTAATTATCGCTCTTTTGATCTACCGCTCTTTTGAAAATATAAAAATGGTTGTCCTTATCAAACCCATCTTAAATGAGAATAATCTATCAATGCTATCGTCGACAACCTATACCAATTTCCCGTTAATAAATAAAAACATACTTCTAAGCTGTTTGTCTCAAAATCAGAAAAAAAAGAGTCCAATTATAAGTTGGGTAACAGGCTGTTGATTGGGTGTGGCAGTTAAAACATAGTCAAGCTTTGGTGTTCTTTTCGTCATGATATAGCTGAGATCTTGTTCAGTTTTATAAAACAATATTTGCAAACCTATTTTATTTATCAATAGCGTATTCATGTACAGTGTCTTATGATTGACTGTCAATGAGTGTCTCTACCAACGAATGTCGGGCTTAATGAATGTACAATATACAATAAGAAAAAGAGGAATATTGGGGTGGATATTTTCTTATTTTCTCAATAAGGCAAAATTCATCCGGTTTTTTTTTCTCTCACAGATATCTATTATTATTTAATTTAATTCTTACCAGTTAAAGAATTATAGAATCCACCCGAACAACAAGTTATATATATATACATAATATATATATAAAAATTCGTACTCTGTAGAATAAAATAAAATTCCAATCAGTTAATTTGATCTCTTATCGAAGCATTGGCAACAAAACAATTGGAAAGATCAAATCTAATTATTAATAATGAACATTAATAAAAGACAAAGACATATGCCATTATTATCTTTAAACGCCATTAAAATGATTCAGTTGATCTGATTGTTCATCAATTATTCACACGACTTCGTGCATTCTCCTCAATATGATCTTTTATATATGAAGGGTTCATTTTGTTGTTCTTTTGTCTCATATACATGTACATTTTTGCCAGGTCATATCTAATTATATAATTCAGGGCCGGCCTTAGATGGTGCGGGGCCCAATGCTGTTCTCTGTAAAACCTGCAGTGTGTAGTTGTGTGTACTTGAACAGCCGAGAGTAGACAACTCTAGCGCTCTGTCCCTTAAGCGCGGGGTCCAATTTGCTAGCCGGCCCTGTAATAATTTCTTTCCGAAACCCCGTGGCCATCATATACCAGTCTTCAATTAAATTTCAATTAGGTATAGAATATATATTTTATATGTATAAAATAATAAGCATACATGTTACTTACACGTTCGTCATCAGCTCGTCTGTATTCCATGAAGTACCAGCATCAGCCCGGAGTCTTAGTATAATACATTCTGGTTAAGTTCACGCAGGTGTTTCATCATGCACCATTTTTGTAGTTCCTGTACGGTTTTAAATCAGGTATTTAAACATAACATTGAAGAGGTAACTAGTATGAATTATCTTTCATTGTTCTTAAAAATTGGATAATGTGGAGATTTAATAAGTTAATTATATTTATAAACATATGTGTGTGACCACTTGTTTTACGATGTGTAAAATGAGGTTTGGAATTTCGGTTATAAATACATATCAAAGTTATCAGATCTTGTGGAATGGTACTTGCAGTATGCTTAGACCTGACTCCCCTTGTGAATCATATTTGTATACATGTATTTAAATGATTAAATTTTCAGGTTCAATTTATTAATTATTTTTCCCCTTAAAATGGAAACAATATTTATATTGTGAATTATATTTCAAAAGAGACATACATTCTTGTTTTCTGGCATGCGCCACTTTTCAGTTTCCTTTGGGTCCTCAAAATTTGATATTTGTGCCCGAGAAACACGTACAGAACATGTATATGTTTAACATATTAAGAGTAGTTATGTGAAATAATAAATTTTGATAGATTTATTATTATTGCATTCAAAAACATATATATGGCACGGGGTATAATTTCGTGCTGTATTCAATGGAATGTGCGAATTTCTATTCATATAGAGAAAAATCCGTTTGATAGAAATGTCTATGAATTTGAGAGAACGGAAATTATGTCCGAGTCCATCATCGAGTGCTGAAAGACTTCGATAACACTTCACTCATCACGTGATGAGCGGAGAGTAATTGATGCGTGCTCAACATGACGAGTGGATCTCGGAGCGTGCTCAACATGACGACTGGATCTCGGAGCGTGCTCAACATGACGAGTGGATCTCGGAGCGTGCTCAACACGACGAGTGGATCTCGGAGCGTGCTCAACATGACGAGTGGATCTCGGAGCGTGCTCAACATGACGAGTGGATCTCGGAGCGTGCTCAACATGACGAGTGGATCTCGGAGAGTGCTCAACATAACGAGTGGATCTCGGAGCGTGCTGAACATGAGTGGATCTCGGAGCGTGCTCAACATGACGAGTGGATCTCGGAGCGTGATCAACCATGGGTTACTAATGATAGTCAGAGCTGCTTTTGTTCAGGTATTACTCATTAAGTAAATCTGTATACTTAGCTGAGAAGCAACAAATACCAATGCTACAGTTCTGTCTTGACCCGACTGGAGAACAAGCCCATGATATATAAGATAACCATAATCTCTTTTCAAACCACCTAATGTAATATATAAATGTAGGGTTAGTTTTATCGCGTTTAACGCCACTTTTAACAATATTTCAGTTATATCTTGACGGTCAGATTTATTTTTGGAGGAAACCAGGAGTACAGGGAGAAAATCAACGACCTGCCGTAAGTCACTGACAAACTTTATCCCATAATGTGGTTTCGAGTACCAGTGTTCATCTCGCCTGAGCGGAATTCGAACTCACAACGTTAGTGGTGATAAACATCCATTGCATGGGTAGTTACATTGAATATCCAGGTCTCAGTACAGGTGAAACTTGTTGGAAAGTTAAGATAACTTGAGTACCGTATCCTAATAATGTATCCATGCATTTCAAAATCTTCAAAATTGCCACCGTTCCGAGGAAAACGGAAAAAATGTATTATACTGCCATGTTTTAAAAATGATAACAAGCTAAATATTAGGTGAGTCCTTGTCCAGTTTTTAAGGAGTTCCATAAGGGATTCTGAAGACTGGTGTTGAAAATGGGGTTTGGAAGAACTTTGTAAAAGGTCGATGTCACAACTACCTTTCTTTCTCATTGAAATCATTATTTGTTTGAAAACCTCAATAAATTAAAAACCGTATCGGTGGGGTAATTGTTAGCGTGCTCGCCTCGGGTGCGGTAGATCCGGGTTAGAGCCCCGGTCTGATCAAATTTTGGCTCGGAATCAGAATAATGTGTCCGCGTAGAGCGACATGTCTACATGCAGACTGTAGTTTCAGTGAGCTAGCACTATAAAAATCCAACCAAGCGTGTCGTCTACAACAAAGCGGGCGTCATCATCATCATCTCATCAAATTTAACTTGTTCTCGCCATGATATAGCTGAACAATTGCTCTTTGTGGTTAAACAATAATTAATCACTCACTCAATAAATTAAAGTTGTATAACATAATTATGCTTTGTAAATTGGGGGCATGGCAACACCCCCTCCAAATCCGCGTGTTATACTGGTATTTATATATTCTTGTAGGTAGCAACTTAATTGGAGCAGAACTAGCATTGTCAGTGTGAAACAATGTAATAAAGTGGTGTATGAAACCTCTTATTGCCGACACAAAAGTACCATTATGTGTATTTCGTCTACCTGTCGACATGATGTATTTAAAAGCCATGTGTTTGTGTCTCCATTTTAACAAGTCATTCTGTAATTAGTTACTAACAAGTCTATCAATTTGACATCTATTTAAATATTATATATATATATTTGGAACGTCTGATTAAGTTCTTGATATAATATTTTGTCATATTTAAAATATATTGGATTAATTCATTAGCAACAGAACAAAAGAGTCAGAGGAATGACCCATGTAACACTAAACTATTCTCTGTAGGGAATTTGATTTTGTGTGAAATGGAAGGTTATATTAACAATCCAAAGCCAAGGACTAAAACACAGAAATCTTTGTTGAGAAGGACAAAATTAAAACGTGAATATGACGAGTGGATTCTTGGAGACCAACATTACGAAAAGAAAAAAGAAAGTTCCATTACCCTTGGTGTTGTCCCGCGGATGGTGGTAGAAGAAAGAAGACTAAAACACATGCTATATGAACTTGCACGGCAGCGACATGAATATAAATCGAAACACATTTATAACAAGAAAGGATTTCTAGACAAACAAATGAATAAATCTAAAAGCTTGAAAAAAGCTCTTCAACATGAATCGTTATCTCGAGGTTGGAGTGTTGGGGAAAGAGATGCCAGTTTTGACGATTCATCTGAAGGCGTGTCAATTGAACACGGATATGTTCCTAAAAATAGTGAAAAGGGAATTTTATCAAGAACACGATTGGGATTAATGAATAAAGGTGACGATAAGAGTAATGATGGAGCATTTCAATGGATTACCTTACCTCCAATAGACAACAGTAAGCCAGCGTCAAGAGGAACATACATAAAAACTGTTAAGTTTGATGCGGTGTTGCCAACTTCGTCTCCGCCTCGACATAGTGTTCATGGTTCCCAACCTGAAAGTAGAACTCACACATTTGAGAGATACCCGAGTATATACAGGGAAAGATCAAAGAGTTTGCCAACTCCATCCCTGATACCGTGGTCCGCGATGAAGTCAACTAACATACAGCCTGGAATGTGCCTACCGCCTGTCACGAAGGATACACGCTTTATACAGCTGGAGTCAATGCTCTATCCAACGTACCATGGTTCTAGAAGACTCAAATCTGTACAACTCTCTTCCGTGATCAACAACTGTGACTCGTTAAATATACCAGCCAAAGTAAATAAAACAACGAGAAAAACGAAGAAGAAACAAATTCAACAGTTTTTGATTCAAATGGGAATTGTCTGAGACATTGATATCCAATATTACATGTAAAGTTTAATATAACTTTAATGATTTGTTTTAGTGAATACACGTATCATATTTCATGGCAATTGTAAGGCTAATTTAAATCTAATGCTTGATAAAATAACGGAGAAATTTCTCCATGAGTAATGTGTTTTACTGTCGTCAATATGAATTCCATTGTATTACGCTTGTCGTATTTTTCCCGACATAGAGGGGTATATAGCTGTATAATTCTTGTATAATTAATGTATATCGTTTTCGTGCCTTTTGATTAGACAAGAGCACTGTCACGTGTTTGTTTTTTATTCGTTCATAACTCGATGAACTTTTTCGTTTTTGATCCGTTCATAACTCGATGAACTTTTTTGTATAACCTGTAAAAACAATATGGCAGCCGACGACAGGAAACTACGATAGTGTCCGATTGAAAGCAAGCCTGAAAATCAGTTCAATAATCAAAATAGGGAAAAGATTCACGTGGAAGAATTATAAGTATTAAACGGTTCTTTTCAGGAGTTCATGCATGTGTAAACGGTGCCGATGCACTCACAAATAAACAAACGAAGGACATTTATTCATTTTGTGATTGCATCGGCACCGTTTACACATGCATGAACTCCTGAACAAAGCGTTTAATCCTATAGTAATTGTGTTTTGCCTGATTGTTGCTTGAAGCCAAGTGATCATTATATCAACTACCACTTTTAGTCATGACGAAAAGTACAAATGTATATATAATAGGCGTATTTATCATAAAAGAAATTTCTGGTGTATTCTTTGTTGCCAATACACTAAGCATTCATTGTCTCTACTACTGTACTGTCCATGTTTATGTTGTCATTCTTTTTTTGTGGTAGTATGTGGTCTTTTTGAGTGGAAGCTAATCTATGCAGGTTTTTTATCGTTTGTTATAAATATATGTATGCCGTTGGAGATTCAGTTATCAAGAAGGGAGGATTGGGATCCCAGTAACCGGTTTAAACCCGCCACATGTTTGTGCCCTTACCAAGCCAGGACCTGGATTTCCAACGTCATATGTCATGGTGTTTTTTGTGTTCATTGTGTTCAGTTTGACTGAGGGGTGATTGTTCGTTTTGTTGGTATTGGTATTTAAACTTTCTTTTCACAATTAAAGTATAAATTATATTGTTCTGTAATTAAATGCGCATGTATTTAAAGAACAAATTAAGTAAACAAATGGAATCCGGCTCTATAGATTGTTGATTATTTGCTGTTTAACATGTTAATGAAGTGACCATTCATGACGAAAACAACTTCAGTTGTCAACACAGGCACTTGTTGTTTCTATCAATGGGGGCTCGACTATCAATGTGACCCCATTAATAGAAACAAGTGCCTGTGGTTGTCAAACCATATACCACGTAGGCAAACAAAGCGCTTTCATATATTGTCTCTATACCTATGTTTTTGTATATAATCATTCTGTGTTTATTTATTTATATGCATATATTACCGTATGGTGGGTTATTTTCGCGGGGTGCTAATTTTCGCGGTCCTTCCAAAAACGCCAAAATAAATTCCGCTAAATTAGCGTTTTGAAGTAAAGTTCTTTCAGCTATATTCAGATTTTTTTTTATAATTCCGTACATACATAGCTGTATACAACAATGTGACAATATTGATTAATGCCGGTTGTACAATTTTGTCTATTTAATAACTACATACTGTAAGCAATCTCTCCCTCACTAGCTACAAACTGGAAACAAGGGAGAGTCAGCACATTTTGTTTTGGTCTAAATATCTGTGAACGATAGTGATTTTGCAGGTACTCCTCCATGGTGACACCTGGCTAATGAATTATAACAAACACTCGATTTGTCAATATTTATTGTTGGGCTGAATAAGAAATTACGATTATTTTTCTAGCACCCAAAATGACAAAGATGCCGATGTGTACTGTTTGTCTATAAAAGTAAAGCGAACTGATCAGTGATAATCTAGGGGGTTGTTTCGCACTCATTGTAGGATATTATGCTTATTATTGAAGATCCTACTGATATCTCTGTTTCTTTACCTTAATTTGTGTCTAGACATGTTTGTATGTGATAAATTAGACAGTCTCTCACTCTGTACCTTCTTACCAGTTGATAAACTGTTTTCCATAGTTCAAACGCTGTGTTTTTTTTTAACTTTATCGACAATGCGACTTTCGAATCGGGATGAGAATCGACGTCAACTTACAAACAGTATATTATATATCATTTTTAGCCTACCTTGCTAAAGGCAATGTGAGCTTTTGAGATCACTTGGCGCCTGTCGTCCGTCGTCCGTTAATTTTTCACATTTTAATCTTATCCTCTGAAACCCCTCAGTTAAATGAACTGAAACTTGGTAGGAAGCATCTATGGAAGGTCCTTTATAAAGATTGCTAATTTTGTCCCGATCCATTAACAAACATGGCCGCCACAGGCAATTCTTGTTTCTGATTGGTTGATTTCTAAAAAAAATCTTCTCCTCTGAAACCGCCTGACCAAATAAATCAAAACTTGGTAGGAATCATCCTTGGAAGGTCCTCTACAAAAAAGGACAAAGAGACAACAATTATCGGCAAACAATGCACAGAAAACTAAAGATTGAGCAACGCGAACCACACTTAACTTAAAGCCGGGAATGAACGCAGGTGTTCGGGAAGGATGAGCAGTTCTGGTCCACTAGTGGCACCCGTCGCTTTACTCACGTAATAAATTCTGGTTAGAAGTCATACTCGGTGTTAAGTTATTAATAAGGAAGGGAGGACAGAATTCTGACTAAAACAAACGGAACGTATATGAAATGCTTATTACTTCTATGATTCAATACTTTATAAAAAAATGTTTGGTAAAAAATAAAATAAAATGGTAATTGATCAACAATCATGCTTAATGTATTAGTACTAGGACACAGTGTCATTGAATACACTTCACAGATTATGGTTACCTGCGAATGTTACATGCCATCAGAAAGGGACTGAGTTGGTGTATAAACAGTTTAAAGAACTGACAAAGTTTTGACTCTTGTTGAAAAATAATAAATATATTGTATTAATATATTGTATGTTTGTCATTCTATATTAATATCGCTTATGTCTATGTTAAGCATTTACTTTTGTAATAAAAATAATATGTATACAGAACTAGTTTACATTTTCGCAAATGACAGAGCTTGATGATTTGATTTTTGGTGTTTAACGCCACTTTCAACAATATTTCAGTTATATCATGGCGACCAGTTTTAGTGGTGGAGGAAGCCGGAGTACCCGGAGAGAACCACCGACCATGGGCAAGCAACTGGTAAACTTTATCACTTGCGGTTGCGAGTCGAGTGCACCCTTTTTATAATTTACAAAGCCGGGCGCGAACCCACGCCTTATTGGTGATAGTCTTGTATGAGTTGTTAGGTCCAGCAACCTAACTAATTGAGCCACCCCGACAGAGCTTGAAGGGTACAGAAATTGAAATTCGAAGTGTTAATTAAAACTGAAACACAGACCTTGCAAGAAAGCCTGATACAAACTTTTCATACTTAAAAAAAGCTTCACTCAAGCACATATCAGCATATAATACGCCTTTCCCATAATTTTGACGATTAAAGTCCCATAAGTTACACGGAAAATTATGAAAAACGAAAGGGAGCCTTTTCTCCATCAAGACACACATTCTTAATTAAATTAAATGTGGACAGACGGACGGACAACGGCATTAAAAATAACCTCACCTCTCTAGTGACTTCTTCGGGTCATACTGGCTTTCTGTGAAGCAGCAATATCTGCATCTGACCATACAGGAAGAAGTCATAGGCACATGTTATATGATGCCATTTATCAATGAACACACTCAGTGTCCTCATCACAATGTTTGTTACATAAACCACAAGGAACTTCTGCCATGATGGCACTTAGAAAGTTATCGAAAACTATTCTCTGACTCAGATAATCAATGGGTGTTCGGTTTGAATTGAACGGAAATTTATTTTACAATTCTCTTTTATATCCACTATATTGAAACCATATCGTCATTTTAAAAAAAACATAATAAAAAAGTAATAATTGTAATAGTTTTATAATTTTCACAGACATGTACACATACACACACACATATATGAATACAGGGGCGGACCCAGGTTTTCAAGTTAGGGGGGCGCAGTTAAAATAATCGAAAATTTTTGGGGTATTTCGTGTGAAAAAATCACGATTTTACGCAAAAGAAAATCATATTTTTTCCAATTTTAAGGGGGGGGGGCGTGCGCCGGGTGCGCCCCCCTGGTTCCGCCACTGGAATATATGATTATAATTTTATTTTGTCCAAAATAATTCATCTCTTTGTCATGATTTGATAAACTTCTATTGATTTCACATTATATAGGAATTCATTAAATTCATCTATAGAAATAACATTTTCATAATTACAACTAAAGCCTTTACTTTTGTACTATTTCTTCTTTTGCTACGATTACAAAAAAATGCAATAATAATAATAATAATGTAGTATTTAATTAATTATAAAGCATGTTCAGTTGTAAGTAAGACCTACAAATCTGTTGACAAACCTTAATCCCATTAGATTTTATACGATTATTATTTTATTATCAACTGTTTAATTACGTTATCGGGACCGGGGTAACATCATTCTCTATCCAGGGATGTCGTTCCTGCTATGCTACACAACATCTGTCAACGCTCATTTTACAAGGTTTTTGTAAAATTTAGAAACAGTAAAAAAAAATCTACTTAAAATTGTTTTGATCATTGTAAATATCAATAAAGATGAAAATAAATCACTCATCCCCCCCCCAACTTCTTGGAGAACTATTTTGCGGAGGTAAAAATTAAAAAGTTAAAAACGATCACAAATCATTTTTAAGAGAGAATTGATTTGAAATGAGTGATTTTTTTACTGTAATATTGTAAATAAAATGAGCGTTGACAGAGATGTTGTGAAGGGTAGCAGGAACGACATCTCTGGATAGAGAATGGGGTTACAGGTCAAAACGCCCCCACTACCAAAACGCCCCACTTTTCACAAAAACGCCCCACTTTTTACCAAAACCCCCCACTTTTTTCCCCAAAATAAATCATTATAAACAAATATTTTATGTGATTCAAATGATTATAAATGTCTTCCCACGATTCGCTTTTGTTCGAATATTTTGTTTTTGTTTTATTATATTTTTATTAATCTATTTATTTAATTTTGTTTGATTGTGTATTTATTAAAGTTATAAATTTAATTAATGATGATTGCATTTAATTAAATTTATATGTTTCAATAATTATATGCCTTTATCCGTGCCGACGGTCTTTTATGAGCTCAATTACCGGTAAGAAAGTAAAAACACACACAAGCCAAGGTACAAACAAATGTACAAAGCCAAAAAAAGAATCGCCCGGCTTGATGTGGATATGGCTAATATTTAGTGAATACAGCAAAGTATTCCGAATAGGTACAAAGTCTGTTACACAGAACAGATGTAATAAATAAATGGGTCTATAATTTTTAGGTTCGCTTGAGTCACCCTTGTTCTTGTAAATTGGTTTAATTTTGCCAATCACCCAACTCTCAGGGATAATTGCACAATCAAATATCAGATTAAATAGCTTTTCGTACATATGTATGAATTGATGAGCAGTGGATTTAATGTACTCATTGATTATAACATCTTCTCCAGATACATGTACTTTATCGTTTTTCCGTTTTTTGATTTTGATACAATAAAACATGTCTTCTCTGTATATATAGAGATTGATATTCTCATTGAGATTATCCATAAAATTTGAGTCAATATTAAAATCTAGATCATCTTCTCCCGCATCCAGAGCGGCATTTAATTTTTTTTTTAATTCAAATAATTTTGACGTATTGACCTGAGGGTTGAGATTGACTCTTTCTCTTTCTCTTCTGACGTGCATTTCTACATTCTAAATCAAACCATGGCTTATTGTTTCCTTTAGTCCCACTTGAATTACCCCCTTTACATTTGGACTCCTAAACTTTGCCTAGAATATAAGTCAGTTTTATACATTTATAAACACTATTACCGGAGCGTATACATGTATATACAACATCGTTGTCATCCGATGTAAGATAAGCATGTATACATATATATAAATTTACTGTTCAAATCTTGAATTACAAGACATCACACATGATATGTGTACATGACTTGTATCTTCGCTCGAGTAGAAAAAATTATTAAATGTGCCGTTTTGGCAATAAAAAGGTGGGGGCGTTTTGGTAAAATAACTTTTATTCTGAAAAATAGTGAGGGCGTTTTGGTAAAAAAAAACGGGGGCGTTTTGGTAAAAAGTGGGGGCGCTTTGGTAGTGGGGGCGTTGTGACATGTATTCGGGACCGGGTGTTCAGGTTTTTAGAACGTTTTGGATGAACACTTGAAAAAATCATTTTTTTTTAACTACTATTTAACTTTTTTTAGATTAATTTCATAATTTTCTATCCATTGCAAGTTCATTTGAACAATTTTGAGGTGTATTTCGGCTCTTCGATGTACCGTTGTCTATTCATCTTATGAAATTATTTGCTTCCATGTAATGTACTGTATCTTTTGATATCAAAATATTTTTTTCTGGACACAGATATTATAAAACACGATCAAAGACAAATCAGCGTGAGGCATTATTTTTTTGTAAGCCTACGGGACGGAATTTTAGTTTTAGCGAACCCTTTGGTAGGAACGACAACTGTAATTTATCACGTCCACTGCTGGAATCGGTGAGAAAAGATGGCTCAAATATTTAGAACTGTGGCGAGGTCTTTCTCGACCTCTACATACAGACAAAATGCAATTAAAACAGTTACAGTTATTGGAAGTGGACTAATGGGATCAGGAATAGCACAGGTGACTGGTGTATATCAACTGTCATTTGATATATAAATTAACCGGCCCAGCATTCGACTGAATGAACTTTGTACCCGTGTTATTGTTGCCAGTGTTGGACCATGGTGACAATAAACTAATTTGAATTAGATGCGTGTTGCATCTTTTTTTTTTTCTAGAAGATACACTAACTAGTGTATTGCCAAAGAAATAAAAATAATATACAACAAATCTTATAATTTATATTGTATTTGTGAAATATAAGAAGCAGTTGACACAGGTTGTATTACAATGTTTAATTATGTCTCCCCTTCGAACAAAGGGAGAAATATTGTTTTAGTCTGATTTTTTTCTTGCGCTTCCGCTTCTGCTTCTTCTCAGCGTAGCTTGTCCGGACCGTAACTTTTTTGTCTTTCCAGATAGGTCAATTATATTTGGTATGTGGGTGCATGACCATAAGGCGGTGTGTCGCATACCGTAATGACCTTCATGGGACCTTGACCTTTGACCTCAAGGTCAAATGTTTTTTAAATAGTAATTTTTTGTCCAGGCCATAACATTTTTGTCTTTCGAGATAGGTTGTATGTGGGTGCACAGTCGCTTGAATTTCAATGATTAAATAAAAAAAAAAAATAATAAAAAATATTGTATATATAGTATATAGGGGAAGTTGTGAAATGCATTTTTGCGCCAAAATGTAAACAATCGTCATTATGCCTAAACGGACGCAAAGTGGTACGCTTCGTGGATATTTTTCTACACTGGACATGTTTTTTTATACATCCGTATTGTAAGAACCTTCATTCCGAGCATTTTACAAACGTATGGGCCATTTTTTCACTGACGTTCAGCCTCTGAGTTCGTTACAGTCGCCATAGTGGTACTCATTATCAGTGAATGAGAAATAATATTTCAAAGCATCTGTAAAATCATAAATTTAGCGGTAAGTACTTCATATGAATATTACTCGATTAATTAGATCATTTGAGAAATTTAGAAAGCAATATTTGACTGTTCAATGTTTCGCTTGTACGAATATAAGGGGAGATAATCTACAAAGTTGAAATGGCGCAAAATATGTAAATGGCACAAAAATTCGATGAAGATGTTTTGCAACTTGTTTCATGGTAAGAAAAACACAGCAAAACCTTGCTTCTGCATACATTTTAAGTAGGGGTACACAACTTTACCTATGTGCTAGATATTTTGAGTCCCTTGATGTCTTGTCCTGATCCGGAAAATTGCCGTTGTTGACTCGAAATTAGAAAACTTTTCATTCACTGCGGATGAGTACCACTATGGCGACTGTAACGAACTCAGAGGCTGAACGTTACTGAAAAAATGGCCCATACGTTTGTAAAATGCTCGGAATGAAGGTTCTTACAATACGGATGTATAAAAAAACATGTCCAGTGTAGAAAAATATCCACGAAGCGTACCACTTTGCGTCCGTTTAGGCATAATGACGATTGTTTACATTTTGGCGCAAAAATGCATTTCACAACTTCCCCTATATACTATATATACAATATTTTTTTTAATTTTTTTTATTTATTTAATCATTGAAATTCAAGCGACTGTGGTGGGTGCATGACCATAAGACGGTGTGTCACGTACCATAATGACCTTCGTGGGACCTTGACCTTTGTCCTCAAGGTCAAATAATTGGTTTTTAAATAGTATTTATTTGGTATGTGGGTGCATGACCATAAGGTGGTGTGTAACATGCCGTAATGACCTTTGTGGGACCTTGACCTTTGACCTCATGGTCAAATAATTGTTTTTTAAATAGTATTTTCTTGTCCGGGCCATAACATTTTTGTCTTTCGAGATAGGTCAATGATATTTGGTATGTGGGTGCATGACCATAAGGCGGTGTGTTGCGTACCATAATGACCTTTGTGGGACCTTGACCTTTGACCTCAAGGTCAAATAATTGTTTTTTAAATAGTATTTTCTTGTCCTGGCCATAACATTTTTGTCTTTCGAGATAGGTTGTTATACAAATGGCCGCATAAAGGGGAGACATAAGTTTTAGGTATCTAAAACAGTTCTTCCTAGTTTATATTGTATTTTAGAAATACAATGTATAAGAAGTAGTTGACACAGGTTGTATTACAATGTTTAATTTATATTTTATTTTAGAAATATAAGAAGCAAGCGTAGACACAGGTTGCATTACAATGTTTAATTTATATTGTATTTTAGAAATAGAAGCAGTTGACACAGGTTGTATTACAATGTTTAATTTATATTGTATTTTAGAAATATAAGAAGCAGTTGACACAGGTTGTATTACAATGTTTAATTTATATTGTATTTTAGAAATATAAGAAGCAGTTGACACAGGTTGTATTACAATGTATAATTTATATTGTATTTTAGAAATAGAAGAAGCAGTTGACACAGGTTGTATTACAATGTTTAATTTATATTCTATTTTTAGAAATATAAGAAGCAGTTGACACAGGTTGTATTACAATGTTTAATTTATATTGTATTTTAGAAATAGAAGAAGCAATTGACACAGGTTGTATTACAATGTATAATTTATATTTTATTTTACAGGTAGCAGCCACTACTGGTCATCAGGTTGTGATGGTTGATCAATCTGATGAAATTCTGGGCAAGTCAAAGGCTTCTATACAGAAAAGTCTTCAAAGAGTTGTCAAGAAAAAGTTTGCAGATGATCCCAAGGTACTTGCAATTTTAACAGCATCAGCGGTGTAATGATTAGCGTACTTGCCTTGGGCACTGTAGATGGGTTCAAGTTTCGATCGGGTCAAACTAAAGACTGTAAAATTGGTATTTGCTGCTTCTCTGCTAAGAACGCAACATTATGGAGAAAGATCAAAAGACTGGTTGGCTCGGAATCACGATAATGTGTCAGAGTGGGGCGACATATCTATCCGCGGAATCATGTTGGTCTAGTAGGTTGCGAACCTCATCATCATCTCATTGAAATTTAACTTGTTCTTGCCATGATATAGCTGAAAAATTGGTGAGCAACAATCACTCACTCATTACTTGCAAATTTATTATTGTTTCCCCTTCACTAAAGAGGGACATATTCTGATGACCTCAAGAGCTAACCAATCAGAAATTGTCTTTCAATATCTTAGCTATTGCCGGTACGTTCAGAATTGCTCGGTTATAGCTCATTAGATCAGAGTTGATTCAAATAAAATTGAAAGAAAAAAGGTGGTGCCCAGTAGCAACTCGCATTGATTTGAATATATGCTGTAAAAATATTAAAGGAAATGGTTTATACCCTGTACCATCTTTTGATGCTTTAGTTGATGATAAAAATAATAGTATTTGCATAAAATGGTATAAGTAGTGGAAAAGATTATTGATATGGAAGAACAGGGAATAAAACGTACAAGTGGTTTGTAGGGATTGTTCTGGCTTAAAAAAAACTGGTCTCCAAATTAACCAGGGAGCCAAAATTTAATTGAAATTTTCAGTGAACTTTGCATGTTTTAAACCTTTGTATCCAGACTATATAAAACTAGAATTGAGAAAGTAGCACCAAAAGATCACACAGAATTTTCCTCTTACACTTATGATACAACTGAAAAATGTTTGCAGTCATATTATGTTATGGAACTGTAGTCGTCGTCCGTCTGTAGACAAGAATGGTGTCCATGTGACAACGTCGGGTGTGGTTGACGGATCCCTTTGAATTTTGAATACAATGATCCTTGGGACTAATTAAAGGTTGATTTTGGGTATTGTACCCCTATCCGTTACCAAACAAAGAGGCCTTAAGGTGCAAAAATTGATGTTTCTGTTATTTGTGAATGGAGAGTTAATCATCTGATTTTGGTGTGATTCTTAGGAAAATCACTTTTAGAAAAATGCATAGCATTATGTAACCAGTAAAGTTTTTGAAATAAAGGGGCCCAAAAGGGGGAAATTTAAAGTTTTTTACTTTTTTATTTTTCATCTAATTTTAATGCAGTATTTTGCAAAATGATCATCTTAATGGGTTATTGATGGGTCATAAATTTTGTTTGTAATTTATTTCTGCAGGGGGTTTAAAAAAATCATGAATTTCAAAATTTCGCATTTTTGGAATGCATATTTTTCGTCCAATTTTGATGAGTTTTTTTCTTTGAAATTATCAAATTGAGATCTTCCAGTAGTGTGTTGACGGTTTTCCTCTATCTCTTATGTTTTCATAAATAAACTCAACAGAAAGGGACTAACAAAAACCAAATTCCAAAATTTGAACTTTTTTTATTGAAGTGGTTGCATTTATGCGAAAATCTGTGTTTTTCACTAGAACTTTTAGACAATGATGAAAATTTTCTGTGTCCCGTATATATTTCACACAAATCCCTTGAACACATGTCATGCAGATTTGGCTTTGTCTTTCTCACAATAACCTGCCTTTTTCGTTTCCGTTCCTTAAATCCTGTATAAATAATCGGAAGAACTGCTTTGAATGGCTTAACTCGGGTTCTGTTCTTGTATTCTCAGACAATATGGGTTCAAAGTCAACTCATAGGTCACTGTTTGATTTTATGAAACGGGAAATGGTGATAACCAGGGAAAATCCACTCTTTCAATTGTCCAATCATATTCACAGAACAAATCATATGACCTGTTGTGCACATACTAAATAGACTGAAATGGAACACACATCTCAATTATTAAAAAATATATTAACCTTAAATATAGGCATGTTTAGCTTTATTGTGTCTTGTTTGCACATTTTGAAGGGAAAATTAACAGAAATCACACCAGGTATAAACAATTTTTATCTACATCCTTGTCTAAATGCTTCACGTAAATTGTTTTGACAAGCGTACAGATTTGCTTTATCTACATTTTTCTCACCAGGTATTCCCTGTTCTCATGCACAAATTCAAATCCTACCACAACCACTGTATTTTCCATCCAATTTTAATGCAGTGAGTTTTTCCAAAATGATCATCTTTATGGGTTATTGATGGAGCATAGCAAATTTTGCTATTTTATTTCAAAATTTTGCATAAGTACCGTATATAGAATTTTTGTTTGTCATCCAATTCTGATGCAGGTTTTTCTTTGAATTGATTGCATCTAAAGCTTCCAGAATTTTCGCATATTTGGAAGGCATATTTAACACTTGAAATGTCCAAAATACAGTTGTTCCAGCATATTATTGTATCCAACATATTATTTTGTTCAGCTATTTACTGTTGCAAGCAAAATACTGTGTCCACACTAATGCTTGTAATATACATTTGTTCAACTTTCCTTTTCTTTATATATTACTGAACGATATGAACTCTGACAGAACCAATCATATTCAAGATGACATAGTGTAAGTTTGCAATACAAACAAATAAACCACACTTGTTTACAAATAGATATTCAACAAATAATAGTACATTTTGTACAAGATGACAAGTACCATTTTCCAGTATTTGAATATTATATTATTGTAGTTGAAACTCGACTAACTTAATAATAGGACATTGATATTTTGTAGGGAGGAGAAACTTTTATATCAGATACCATGGCAAGAATCAGTACACAAACAGATTCCACAGCTGCAGTAGCTAACACTGACTTGGTTATTGAGGCTATTGTAGAAAACATTGATATTAAACGTAAATTGTTCGATAGTCTTGACAAGGCAGCACCTGAGTAAGTTGGATAGTTTTGGTCAATTTTGTTGATAAGGTACATTTTGTAGCACAATAAAATTGACATGAAAACTTAAAAGTTTTCCACACAGTTTCAACCATTTGAAGGTCTATGTTAGGGTGATTGTCTGCTATGAACATTTTGTTATGTTCAAATAGACATCAAATAGTTTCCAGATATCTGGAGTTTTCCTTGACTGTTATCATTATATGTTTTTATGATAACTAAATTGAAATGGGAATTATGCCAAAAATTAATCTTTGTTTATAAATGGTAACTTTGTGAATTTATTTTTTTCAAAGGGGCTGTCGTGGCCGTGATCGTATGATAGTTGGATTTACAACTATCTATGCAATCAATGCCTATCACCACTGATGTTGAGAGTTCGAATCTCAATCAGGGCGAGGTATTTACAACATTATGTGATAAAGTTTGTCAGTGACTTGCGACAGGTCGGTGGTTTTCTCTGGGACCTTTGGTTTACTCCACCAATAAAACTGACCGCCACGATATAACTGAAATATTGTTGAAAGTGGTGTTAAGCACCATCAAACAAACAAACAAACAGAATTATGTGCCTTGCAAATGGCGTAAAAAGATATAAAATTTATGAATATGAATTCAACTTTCAACATTATTTCAGTTACATCGTGGCAGTCATAGAAAACAATTAACCTAAAACTTTATCACATGAGGTTGTATTGAGTACACCTTAGAAAGGGATGGAATCAAGTTAAGAGGTTGTATTGAGTGTACCCTGGCAACAGTGGCGTAGCTAGAGTGTATGCTCTCTGGGGCAGCCCTAGAGTTGTAGCGTCGTGCTACTCTAGTTACAAACTCTGTGGTAAGCCATGATTGAGGAAAAGACACCTGGAAGTACCTACGATAAGTGTACCATAGCCATGGTCATTTGTAACACATAGATTCCATAACGATTAACCAAGATATGGTGGCCCTTGGTTCAATAGCTTTCTTGTTAGCAGCAACCCTTTATCAAGAAAATACTAGTAAGTTCTGGAATATGGGATCAACTGAGATATGCAGGTGGTAATGGAATGTTGCTACAATGGGAAAATTGAAATCATCTTTTATGTGATAATATCGTAAAGTTTCATTCTTAACCGGCCCTCACTGTTAATTTCAAGGTGTAGGTTAAGGTATGAAGCAGACCTAGTTGTATCTGCGGTATCCTTAATTTCAAGTTCAATGGGATAGATGCGATCAACAAAATCAACAAACATAGAATTATTTGGCAAAAGGATATCATCTATATAGCATTTTTCTTGAGAAGCCCCTGTATGAAGTCTGCCTGATACAAATAAAGGAACAAGTCGGCGAGAAGAGGAGCACAGTTTGTACCCATAGGAATGCAGACTGTCTGTGGAAAAACATGTCTTTGGCAAGGGATGGAGTCAAACTAACTGGATGTATTGAGTACACCTTGACAAGGGTGTGAGTCAAACATAGAGTTGTTTTGAGTACACATTGACAAGGATGTTAGTCAAACTTAGAGGTTGTATTGAGTGCACCATGACCAGGGTGTTTGTCAAACTTAGAGGTTGTATTGAGTACACCTTGACAAGGTTGTGAGTCAAACATAGAGTTGTATTGAGTACACCTTGACAAGGGTGTGAGTCAAACATAGAGTTGTTTTGAGTACACATTGACAAGGATGTTAGTCATACTTAGAGGTTGTATTGAGTGCACCTTGACCAGGGTGTGAGTCAAACTTAGAGGTTGTATTGAGTACACCTTGACAAGGGTGTGAGTCAAACTTAGATGTTGTATTGAGTACACCTTGACAAGGGTGTGAGTCAAACATAGAGTTGTATTGAGTACACCTTGACAAGGTTGTGAGTCAAACATAGAGTTGAATTGAGTACACCTTGCCAAGGGTGTGAGTCAAACATAGAGTTTAATTGAGTACACCTTTACAAAGGTGTGAGTCAAACATAAGAGTTGAATTGAGTACACCTTGACAAGGGTGTGAGTCAAACATAGAGTTGTTTTGAGTACACCTTGACAAGGGTGTGAGTCAAACAGAGTTGTATTGAGTACACCTTGACAAGGGTGTGAGTCAAACAGAGTTGTTTTGAGTACACCTTGACAAGGGTGTGAGTCAAACATAGAGTTGTATTGAGTACACCTTGACAAGGGTGTGAGTCAAACATAGAGTTATATTGAGTACACCTTGACAAGGGTGTGAGTCAAACATAGAGTTGTTTTGAGTACACCTTGACAAGGGTGTGAGTCAAACTAAGAGATCATATTTAGTACATCTCTAATTTGTTTATTTTTATTCAGACATACAATTTTTACCAGTAACACATCTTCATTGCCAATTGGTGATATAGTGGTATCTACACAACGACATGATAGATTTGGAGGGCTTCACTTTTTTAACCCTGTCCCTGTGATGAAATTGTTAGAGGTAAATTGTTCATGAGTTTGTTTATTCAACTGTTTTGTCTTTTACACAAATTGAATTAATTTATTGGATTGGCAATGCCCAGAAGATTATAAAATGCCTCATCACAGACAAAGCCGTGGATAAAGATAATGAGGCTTAGACTATGACAGGTTATAGCAATGTTCTAGTTATATCCATTAGGCTATGACATGTTATAGCAATGTTCTAGTTATACACATTAGGCTATGACAGGTTATAGCAATGTTCTAGTTATATCCATTAGGCTATGACAGGTTATAGCAATGTTCTAGTTATATACATTAGGCTATGACAGGCTATAGCAATGTTCTAGTTATATCCATTAGGCTATGACAGGTTATAGCAATGTTCTAGTTATATACATTAGGCTATGACAGGTTATAGCAATGTTCTAGTTATATCCATTAGTCTATGACAGGTTATAGCAATGTTCTAGTTATATCCATTAGTCTATGACAGGTTATAGCAATGTTCTAGTTATATCCATTAGGCTATGACAGGTTATAGCAATGTTCTAGTTATATCCAT
>MJUT01025971.1:262728-289085 GCA_002080005.1 Gigantidas platifrons
AGGTTATAGCAATGTTCTAGTTATATCCATTGGTCACTTATTTTACAATGGGAAAATGACAATAAGCACTTTCAGAGTAGGGTTTGGCCTGGAAATGCCATATTATTTGTTATTGCTATGACCCTATCATTTTGATGCATATTTCTTTTTTGTGTGCTTCTTAAACATTTATTAAATGATTTTTAGATCATGCATTTTCATATAGTTGATATGTTTGTAGTTTTATTTAATCATTTACACAACAAATAGATTATTACATCACACTGTCAACATTAGACAAGATTCTGAAATTTTGGCACCATGTATTTATTTTGGTCAGTTCACAAGCAACTTCACTATATTCATCTTCTGTCACTGTACCATGTACTAATTATTCAAGTCAGTTTTCTTTTATGCATACTTTTATATTTTTTGTAGTCATTATAATTAGTATAAATTTTCTCTTCATTGAGTTCATGTGAAATTGCTCAAAGCTTTTCTAAGTCAGGCTTTCTATATATGTATGCTGTCATTACCCAGGCTTGCCAATATTACTTCATAGAGACACATGAAAGCATAAATAGATGACATCCTGATCCATCAATTCAGCGGAGAGTTGTAATGCCCTAAGTTTGTCGCCAGGTTACGCTTTTCATGCCTCCAAATTGAAAACATTTGGTAACCTTAAACATCTGTATTTACTTTCATTCAAAAATTATCAAGTGACTTTGAAAATAAGCATGGATTTATGTTTTTATTTTTTTTTCTGTACAGGTTATCAGAATACCAGCTACTAGTGATGAAACATTTAACAAATTATTAGATTTTGGAAAAGCCATGCAAAAAACAACAGTTAACTGCAAAGTAAGTAGAATCAAACCTCTGTATACTTTTTGTTGCACTCGGGTAAAAAAAAATTTTTTTGCTTAATACCTTCAAGAAAACCATGTAGAAGTTAGAAAAAATATGTATGGCATTTCAAAAAATTTATTAAAAATATATGGTTAACGTGCTATTTTTTTCCCTAGAATTTCTTAATACTAAAGATCTGAAAGTTTTTCAGCTTTTTACCCCCAAAATAACAAATAACAAAAATCAAATTTCTGGATGACAAAATTTGTTAATTTTTTTTATGAAAGGACACAATACTTATCTTTGTGTTCTACTCAATAAATATCTGGAGTCATCATGTTTTTAAAAGCTATTAACATGTAACTTTTTTCGTTAAGGGGAGGTAACTCCTTCAGATCTGTAAAACTGTAAAGTACAAATCAGTATCGTATAAGTGGATTTTTCGTGGGTACCTAATTTTCGCTTTATTTGTGGTAGTCATTGATCAGCGAAAATAAGAATCTGCATAAATTTCCACTCTTTATTACATGAATATCTCTATTTTATTAAATAATAGTATAAGATACATGTATATCTCCCGTAGTATGACTGTATAGCGAATATTCAACAATTATGGTCACCATTCTTAAAGTTGACGCTTTTAAAATATCTAACAAAGGGGGAAAATTATGCATATGGTGACAAATAACAGGTAAATTATTTTACATGTAATTAATTGCCCTTTTATCTTTAAAACGCTAATACCTTGAATAGTTATTGCTGTACAAACACACCTTCTTTGATTAATATTAGCATTTCTATGCAACGATTTTTAATGACCTGTAAGTTGACACTTTTTGGAGTTAATTAATTGATCATAATTTTTATGGGAGTCTGTCAATGAGACTGTGTTTAAATTTTGCAATTGTGTTATAAAAAAAATTATCCTTACGTAATTTTATATTAATGAACATGTATACAATTTTAAAATATCACTGATCGCATACAAAAGATTTTACTCCATTTACTTAAAAATATTTTGAATTGTTGGTCAAACAATTCAAATAATGTTATTCTAACGTAATGGTCATTCTGCTAAAATTTGATTTTGGTTAAAACTCAGGATCGTGAAAATTAAATACCGGTAAAAGATATTCCACCAATTTGGAAGAAAATTGTGAAATTTGGCTCCCTCAAAAAAAAACCCACCTATACGGTATATCATCTAATTTTAAGCATACCTTTAGAAACAAATATGGTTTTGCTTTAAATATTATAGTTGAATAAAATGACCATATGATGATACACATAGCAGCATTCAATTACAATATAATATTAGTAACTAAGGTCATGTTTGATTGCAACAAAACCGGATTCGGTTTCATAATCCGGTTTCCAAAAACCATCATTTGAAATCAAACGGTGAAACCAAATCCGTTGAGGGAACACTGACCTAAATGCTTTTAAAAAAAAATCTTTTAAAACTACTTAATTTATACACGGAATGACAGTAAATTTTCTACTACATACAATGGAAGCTGCCATGAAACTGTTCATATGTCATGTTTTTTCGTCCAGACAATCAAAAGCAAGTCAATATGCTGTGGAAAATACATTTCTATAATGAAAAAGTTCAAAAGAAATTATTTTTCTCAGAAAAAAAAAATAAGACTGCACGTACGATTGAGATTTCATCCCTGTTACATTGGTAACATGTTCCTTTTCGGCCATCTTGAATCCAGGAAATCCTTCTTCGGAGCACGTTTCGGGGTTTCTCGAATCCGGTTTTGGTTCCGTGTAAAAAAACATATTGGTTTTCAAATCCGGTTTCGGATCCATTGTAATCAAACACGACCTAAGATAATGTACTTGATCAGTATCCATCTTGTCAATGTACACTTTTAAGTTAATAGATATCTTATTTTAAATGTCTACTGACCATCTTATTATTGTAGGATACACCAGGTTTTATAGTAAACAGACTATTAGTTCCTTATATGTTAGAAGCTGTGCGAATGGTGGAAAGAGGTTTGTTTGTAGAATTATTTAGTACTTCATTGATAAATAGAAAGTTGAGCAGTGATAGCTAACAATATCTACAACCACAAAACAGACCACTTCTCAGACTTGGCCCAAGTTTCACAACTTAAAAGAAAACAAGGACAGAAGCTGATTTTAAATTAGGTTCTGGGTTTATAGGACAGGTACAAAACTGTGGTGGGGTTAAACTGGTTATTAGGGTCTTACTCTCCCATTATGATAAATAGATTTCCAGCATTGTTTAAATTGAAATAGATTGGATTACTTTTAATTTCGTAAGCCTCCTAAACATGTTTTGGTTAAAAATGTAGAAATGTGTATTTTAGTGCTAATCTTATTCCACTCCCTCTTTAGACAACCAACATTTTCAATTGTATATCCAAACATGCAATTTTCTCATTGTTTAAAAACATCGATATTTTGATATTCAACAGAGATGACAGGTCGGCTTTAATTATTAATTGTTTGTGAATTTAATCATTCTAAATATACAAATGTACTTCTAATACTAAATTTTACTGTGTACATTGTATTTAAATTCTGTATGACCCCTCAATAACTGTGTACATTGTATTTAAATTCTGTATGACCCCTCAATAACTGTGTACATTGTATTTAAATTCTGTATGACCCCTCAATAACTGTGTACATTGTATGTAAATTCTGTATGACCCCTCAATATGTATGTCTTGTCTTCTACACATTATCATTGACAATCATTTCGTATTGCAGGTGATGCCAGTTTTAAAGATGTTGATACAGCTATGAAGTTAGGAGCAGGTTATCCTATGGGTCCATTTGAATTGAGTGATTATGTGGGATTAGATACAATGAAATTTATATTAGATGGTACGTTGTTATACAGTCAAACTCCAGTACCTTCAAATCATGTGCTTCTAAGTTACACTTTCAAACTTTCAAGTATGAGATGTACCGTTTCCAAGGGGGTGAAAATGGGGCCAACACCCAAAATTTAGATTTTGATAGTTTTTTTTCCTTTAGATCCATTACGAAATTTCCTTCCTTTAATCCACCTTGCCAAAGGCCATGCGAGCTTTTAACATCACTTTGTGTCCATCTTCCATCTGTCTGGTACGTCGTAAATTTTCACATTTAAATCTTTTCCTTTGAAATCACTGAACCAAATTAAAACCAAACTTGGCAGGGAAGGTTCTTGAATTGGGTGGGTCCCTTTCAAAAATTTACCTCAATACCAATTTCTAGCATTGTTCTTGTTAATGTTTATTGACCTAAACCTGGTTTTAGCAGTGGTACAGCTATTTTGTACAAAATCTATTTTTAGAAGAGAGAGTGTGTGTTGTTTTTCAATTTTTCACCTATATCATGGTGAGAACAGGTTAATTTTCAATGAGATGATGATGAGATCCACTTTGTACCAGACCAACATGCTTAGTTGGATCTTTATAGTGCTAGCTCACTGAAAAAACAATACACGGATAGACATGTCGCCCCACTCGGACACATTATCTTGATTCTGAACCAACCCGTCTTAGCTCTTTCTCCTGAATGCTGCATGCTTAGCGGATAAGCAACACATACCAATTTTATAGTCTTTGGTTTGACCCAACCGAGGTTCGAACCCACGATCTACCACACTCGAGGCGAGCACGCTAACCATTATGCCACCGATGTGGTTATTTTTGGAAGATTGTAGAGATTCTGGAAGTAACTGGGCATTAAGATGTATTCAATAAAGAACTTTATGATCAGGGAGAAGTTTAGCCACACCTTATTCTTGGCATAATTTTGGTTTATTAATAAGTAAGAGGATAGTGAAGTTAAAGATGATCTTGGCAAATGTCTGTGACCACGTAACCATAGCACCACTAGCTACACTGTCTTACAAGTACCATAAAAACATGTAATTCCAGTTTTACAAACATGTAAAACACATTCATATTTTTTTAGGATGGGCAACAAATTATCCAGACAATCCTTTGTTTAAACCTAGTCCATTGCTTGACCAGTATGTATCTGAAGGTAAACTGGGGGCTAAATCTGGAGAAGGATTCTACAACTACAACAAGAAGTGATGTCTTTCAATCAGCTGGACGTGAAGATGATTATGACAATAATTAATGTGATTGATGATAGATATAAATATTGATGATATTGTAATCTAAAAAGTTGTATATGATATGGTGCATGTAGTACATAAACATAATATATGATAATGTCTGAATAACTGAAAATTACTGATGATTGACATGTAATAAATGATCTATTTTTTTAAATATACCATGTTGATTTGTTTTGGTTTTTTAGCTCACCTTGCCAAAGGCATTGTGAGCTTTTGCCATCACTTGGCGTCTGTTAATTTTTCACATTTTTTAATCTTCTCTAAAATCACCTAGCCAAATGAATTGAAACTTGGTGGGAAGCATCTATGGAAGGTCCTCTATAAAGATTGCACATTTCATCCCGAACCGTTAATAAACATGGCCGCCACAGGCAATTCTTGTTTCTGATTAGTTGATTTCTAAAAAAATCTTCTCCTCTGAAACCGCTTGGCCAAATGAAACGAAACTTGATAGGAAGCATCTATAGAAGGTCCTCTATAAAGAATGCACCATATGGAAATATACCATGTTGATTTGTTTTGGTTTTTTAGCTCACCTTGCCAAAGGCAATGTGAGCTTTTGCCATCACTTGGCGTCCGTCGTCCGTTAACTTTTCACATTTTTTAATCTTCTCTAAAATCACTTAGCCAAATGAATTGAAACTTGGTGGGAAGCATCTATGGAAGGTCCTCTATAAAGATTGCACATTTCATGCCGATCCGTTAACAAACATGGCTGCCACAGGCAAGTCTTGTTTTTGATTGGTTGATTTTTAAAAATCTTCGCCGTTTATCTGTAAACACAGGTAAATTTATGGTTTATTGTCGAATTTTAACATGCTTATCTCCTCTTGGTAAGCCAAGATGGTGACGTCATTCGGCTCTTATCAGTCTGCTGCGCCTATGAGGATAACATAGATTCTCAATATTCTGATGATGAAAGTGACATCACATGCATTGATTCAATATAGAAAAAAATAAAAGCATTTAATTTGAAATAAAAAATATTTAAAAAAAATAAATAAATGCCGAACTTTTGTACTCGAGCTGTTTACCTACATTTAGACATGAATGATAAATACTAGAAACTGGTTATTTGTACATGAACTATTACCTTCACATTTTCCTCCCTTTAATGCATTTTTACATCAAATGTATTACTTATGACTTGTCAGTAATCGTTAAATGGAGAACAGCGAGATGTGGAATTCAGGTTACACTACGTCATTATAGCCTTCATTGACGTTAGTCATAATTTACAAAGTTTAATTTAAGGGGCTTGCCCTATAAAGTGTCATTTTACACCTTTCTGAGAGATACAAAATTCAATAAAAGTTAAATCCTTTTCATAATATATATCTACGATTTTAGGGGACCCACTACCATTTACCATAAAAAAATGTGAGTCCCCAAAAGTAAATGACCCATATAATGCCTTAGTGTACTTTAGGGGACCCACTACCTATACCCATGAGTCATATCATAAGACAACAACATTAACTATAGAAATTGATGCGAGTCCCCTCAGGTAAATGATTCCTATATTGCCTTGGTGTACTTATGCCTATCATAAAACCTGGTTCATATCATAAGACAACAACATTAACTATAGATATTGATGCGAGTCCCCTCAGGTAAATGATTCCTATATTGCCTTGGTGTACTTATGCCTATCATAAAACCTGGTTCATATCATAAGACAACAACATTTGTTATAGAAAATAATGTGAGTCCCCTAAAGTACCTAATAAAACAAAGTCTCAGAACAAAAATGATACATTATATGGTGAATGTACGGCTTTGTTTTTTTGAGGATATGTAGAGCCCCCTAAACTACATGAAGGCCTGACACAATGATTCACCAAAACAGAACATTTTACACAATCTACAACAGAGATCATTGTACCGTATTCAACAATTGATGACAGACGACAATGTACATGTATCTCAGAAACGGATCCAGATATTTCCATAAGGAGGAAACAATTTTTTTTTAGAAATATCAAAAGATACCGAGACATAATTCAAAGCGAAATTACAAGACATGGTAATAAAAAGAACTAGAGAAAGTTGATCTGATGATCACAGATACCCCCACATTCCAAATTTTCATCCAGAAACCTTTAAAGTCCCTATCTTCTATGAGAAAAAGGGTCATAATTCATGAACGGTAAATGTCAATTTCACCATAATCGAAATTAATCTGTATTTTATGGTACATCGCATTGTGCTAAAGTTTGAAAAGATTTGGTTGAATCGTACCTTAAATATCATCCGGAAACCTAGAAAGTCCCTATTTTCCAAAAGAAAAAGGGCCATAACTTATGAACGGTATATGTGAAATACACCATAATCAAACTTAACCTGTATTTTATGGCATACAGCATTGTGTTAAAGTTTGAAAAGATATGGTTGAGTGGTACTTTAAATATCGTTCAGAAACCTAAAAAGTCCCTATTTTCTAAGAGACAAAGAAGAACCATAACTCAGGAACGTTAAATGTGAAATACATCGTAATCGAACTTAACCTGTATTAATGATCCACAGCATTGTGCTAAAGTTTGAAAAGAAGTGGTTGATCCATACTTAAAATATCATCCGGAAACCTAAAAAGTCCCTATTTTCTAAGAGAAAAAGGGCCATAACTCCGAAACGGTAAATGTGGGAAAGTGCATCCAATATGACTATTGTATTGTATTGTATTGTATATTATAAATATAGTTAGTTATTGATGAAAACCATTTTTAAGTTTTGAAGTATGTAATTTCTATTTCGAAAACTATACTTTTTGAAAATGATCTATTTTTTTTTTCATTAGTTATTTATTTAAACTAACATGACAGTGACACAAGTAAATGATGTTTTTGAATGTACACTGTATGACAATGTTTTGTAATGCTAATAGGTAGTGACTGACACTGTCCTGCTAAATATATCTGTAATGTATTATATGTATAATGTGAAAGTAAAAAATAAAAAAATAAATTAAAAAAAAAAAAATGTGAAATACACTAATCGAACTTAACCTGTATTTAATGATCCACAGCATTGTGTTAAAGTTTGAAAAGATTTGGTTGAGCGGTACTTTAATTATTATCCGGAAACGAAAAGTGTGACGGACGAACTGAGCGGGGATATAAAAATGACAGGACGAAACAGGAAAAGTTCTCTTAAAATACCCGTCTATAACCTATAGGCTGCCCCCTCTGGATCCGCCTATGTATCTCTTAAGGGATAGCCATTTGATCCTGAAAGGGATCTGGAAGTTTTTTTTAGAAGTAAATATTTTGGCCCGCTCATACTTAAATAGGCCTGCAGTAGTAACCAGGTAAATAATTATGCCTATGTGAAAAGGAATATGCCTGCAACTATATGGTTCACTTTTACTTAATTTTTTTTTGTATAAACTAGTAAAAGGAATATATCGGATGTTGTTTTCAGCTTTTATATCTATATTTTAGCCGTATGGTGTATAATATTGAGGTTTACATCCTGAAGCCCGTCAGTAGCTGCGTCAGTATATATGCTTGTGTGAAAAGGTATACACCTGCAACTATATGGTTCACTTATGGTTTTTTATATTCTTTTTACTAGTTTACATAAAAAGGTGTACACTTTTTCATGCAGGCGTATACTGATGCGGCTAATTTGGTGTTTTGCCATTGTGTTGTCCTTGCTAGCTAAGACAAAGGCCAAATTTTTTACATGAATATACCTATAAATTTGGTGGTCTAGTTAGCATAAACTAGAGGCTCAGCACTGAGCTGAGCCTGTGTCACTCACCTTTCCTTCTGCTTTGAGGAAACTTAATACAGAACCTTCCATAGGTGCTTCTCACCAAATATCGGTTCATTTTGGCAAAGCAGTCTCAGAGAAGAAGATTTTTAGAAATCGACCAATCTAAAACAAGAATTGCCTGTGACAGCCATGTTCGTTAATGGATCAAAACGAAATGAACAATCTCTATAGAGGACCTTCCATAGATGCTTCTTACCAAGTTTCATATCATTTGGCCAAGCGGTTTCAGAGGAAAAGCTGTTCTAGAAATCGACCAATAAGAAACAAGAATTGCCTATGACGGCCATTTTTGTTAATGGATCAAAACGGAATGAGCAATTCCCATAGAGGACCTTCCATAGATGCTTCCTACCACATTTCAGAGAAGAATATTTTTAGAAATCGACCAATCAGAAACAAGAATTGCTTGTGGCGGCCATGTTTGTTAATGGATTGGGACAAATGAGCAATCTTTATAGAGAACCTTCCATAGATGCTTCCTACCAAGTATCGGTTCATTTGGCAAAGCGATTTCAGAAGACAAGATTTTTAGAAATCAACCAATTAGAAACAAGAATTGCCTATGGCAGCCATATTTGTTAATGGATTGGGATGAAATGAGCAATCTTCATAGAGGACCTCCCATAGATGCATCCTACCAAGTTTCGGTTCATTTGGCCAAGCGGTTTCAGAGGAGGATTTTTTTAAATCGGCCAATCAGAAACAAGAATTGCCTATGGTGGCCATGTTTGTTGATGAATCGGGACAAATTGAGCAATCTTTAGAGAGGACCTTTCATATATGCTTCCTACCAAGTTTCACTTCATTTGACTGAGCGGTTTCAGAGGAGAATATTAAAATGTGAAAAATTAACGGATGACGGACGCAAGGTGAGCTAAAAACAAATGAGCAACAACACGAAGACAGCAAGATATTTTTGCAGCTAGGGGCGATGTAATCCAATTTCGACATTGGGAGGGGCTAATAATGTTTTCAAAGTAAAGAAATACCTCTCCTTTGTATGAATCAAGAGTACATCTGAACGGCTACCTCTTTTTTGGTATTCATTGATAATATTTACGGTCTACATTTGAAAGGACAGACACAAATTTTAAGTCAGAATTGAAAATACATGTAATTTGAAATTTTTTCACAGGTCTTATACCAAAATGTGTCATGGCACGGCGATAACTGTTTGATATTTCACATTTGTTAAGAAGACAGACCCATATGCATGATGAACCCACGGGAGGATATCCTAGAATCAAAATTGAAACTTAAGTACCTTGGTATAATATAAGGTATATATTTTCTACAGAAACAAGTGCCTGAGGAGGAATAAATAAGGTCGGATAACAAAGGAAGTCGTTGTATGGAGGGGGTCGCTAAGACATGTTTGACTGTATAACTTACTAAACCATATTTCGTCCACACATTGATGATGGAGTACACATGTCTGTAGTTATTCATGTGTCACTTTATATTAATTTCCATTTCATGATACTTTGTATTAATTTATTTTTTCTGATAAAATTTTCACACAAACGATTTTCAGGAGGCAGGCGTGAAATAGGTCTGTGTCCACACTTGATTATTTCGGCACTTGCATTTTTTGGTATTTGGCCATATTTCAACTACAAACTGAAACAAATTTATATATTTTAATCTTTATTAAATTTCTGTTGTTTTTTCTCAAGTTGTCCCAGTGCACGGTATATATTTTTCTTGACTTCCTTGTGTTTCTTTTCTCGTCTTCCATCTATCTTCTTCATCTTCTTTTCATGTTCTGCTGCTCTCTCTCTCATTTTAAATCGCTCTGTTTTTCGTTTATGTTCATGTAATGTCTTTAACATTTTCATCACCTTTGCAATCTGTGAAATAAAATACTTCTTGTCTTTAAATTTGGAAGAACATATACTATGACCTTGTATGATTGAATTTATGTTAATCACAAAGGTTATGAAGACATTAGCTGCAGAACTGTAGCTCTTATGTTTTTTTCCCCCTAAAACTTCGGACTTAACTGCTTATGCTCAACCGGAAATTACATGTCAGATTTTGCAAAGTTTAATACTTTATTTTTATACACATTTCTCATAGTTAATATGGCAGAACTAAGCGTGGAGTTAGAGACAATAAATATTTATCCCATTTAAGGACATAAATATAAATATTTAAAGATAATTAACCATGGAAGCTTGTCGTAAAATATTTATTGAACCAAACGGAATTTTGTCGAACTTCACAAATGAGATTATAGTACCAGAAAGGGACCTTAAGAATTCCGCAGGTTTAAAAACGGATGAAATCATTTTTAAAAAACCCATAAGAGCTAGGGTTGAGCATCTAATGAAGATATGTGACTGCAATCATGTGGTAATTTTAATCTACATCAATCAATATAATCAGTGTCACTAAAGTTGATGATTTCCACTCGTACCTGTGACAAGTGTACAACCTTATGTCATAAGGTTGACTGTGATGGTGTGTGGTTTTCTCAGAGGACTCTGATTGTAGGAAAAAAGAGATAACAAAGGGTCAATCAGAAACTGTCAATTGAAGAAGGAATGACAATACAATGACCTAGAGGCTCAGTGGGCTGAGCCTGTGTCGCTTATGTCATTTTGTTTTGAGGAAACTTTATACAGAAACCTCCATAAGTGCATCCTACCAAATTTCAGTTAAGTTTTTAAATTAATTGTCATAGTTCGTATATATGTAATATATTAATAAACATCTAGAAAAAAAATTGTTGATCTGAAAACTGGATTTTTATGAATTTTTTCTGAAGATTTATAGAAGTAAAACGGACTATACCAAATGACATTTTAAAAGGGTAAAAGTACATGTACCTGGTACCACACATTATTGAAAGGTCTGATATAGCTGGGGCAAACTAAAAGTATCCTCCGAAAAGCCTGTAGTCACTCAACACAGATGTTAAGCATACCTTTTGTTTGACAGCATTACAATGAAGTAGCCTTGTTGGAAAGTGGATGAAGTCATCAGACACAAATTTGGAATGGGACCACACAAGGGCTTTTCAATTCAAATTTTATTTCATTCCATCCAATGGTGCTGAAGAAGATTGTCAAAGATTTCCAATTATCAACCAACCAGTCATCTTGATTGAAGGGCAAGGTCATTGGACAAAATTGGGAAGTGTACATCCAAGGAATGGCAAAAGTTTGATTGAGCAAAGGCTCTGGTGGGTTAAACAAGAGCACATGTGACATGGGCTATTATTTGAGAACTAGAGCAAATTCTGCACATTCTTGTGTACAAAATTTTGACAGATATATATTTAGTCCTACAATATGTGTTTTTTTTAATTAAACAAATTGGAATCTTTACTAAATGAGAAAAATTCTGGCAAGTCAGGTGACTTAGCATGAAGTTATTCTGGGTAAAATCAATACTGTCTCGGCCAATCAGAGACCGGGATGGTATAGTTACTCAGAAAAGTAACAACATTCTTCAGGTAGGATGTCATGTGTTCTTTCTTCTTCGATAGAGAAGTGGGAAAAGGACAATAACTCTGCCTAAAGTCAGGATTCCAAAAAACAATTTCCTCGTGCTAGGCTGTTTGTCATGTCAGAAACAAATGTTTTGTAAAAATGTTTGTGAATGAATGAAACGTAATTAAATTAACAAATTGTGTGATTTGTAAACCTCAACATACCTTGACCTCATGAGGTTCTCTGATAACAGCAACTCTCCTAAGAGGATCTTTCTTCTGCTGGAGAATTTTTGGGGTATCTTTAAATGGCAACATTTTCTGTAGTTCTTTAGGAATGGTTAATTGTGTCATATGTCTAACTTTTCTCTCCACAGGCTGTATTAAAATAAAATAATAAAAGTGAACTGCACCTTCATTACATATCTCTCATAGCAATTAGGCTCACCTGTATCACATACCTGGTTATTCATGAACTGTTGGTGTTCAACAAAGTTTGAAGGTTTTGAGAAAAATTAACTTTTTATAGCTTTTCTCATAGTTGAACAATGTCCTGTGTGTGAAGTCAACCAACTTGGATTTCCGATCCACACAAAAAATGGAGAAAAAAAACAATCAAATGATTCTATTTTCTGTATTAAAAAAAACCTGTTTTATTGTTTTCCCATTTGGTCCCCTATGTTAAAACTATGTCCTGCAGTGGCAGCCATCTAGGATTTCCACCAAAAAAAAACCCATCAATTTTCTAAAAGACCATCCAATGAACATTCCAGCAAAGTTTTCTGTCAACTGTTTAAGTGGTTTCAGATAATAATAATTTAAAAACATTTCCTTGGCAACTGGCAAGATTTTCATAAAAATCATATTTATTTATATTTTTCCCCTTTAATTCATTGTAGTCTATATATAATTGAAAAAAGGTAGATTTGAAGTTAACTGCCACCATAAAACCAAGATATGGGTTACTATTCATATGTTGAGTAAGTACTATATTTTTAAGGCAAATTTTCATTTTATTAATGAAAAAAAAATTTGTACACCTTTCATTTCATTTATTATTCAAAAACAGCATATACAAAGCATCGTATACAATTTAACATTCAGAATATGAAAAAGAAATGGGGCATATTTTCAAAATATAACAAAATTATACATTTTTCATGTGACAAAAACAATAAAAATTTTCACAACTATCAATATTTAAAACACATACACAATCATTACCTCAATAATTATAATAATTCAAATGGATATTCATTACATTCTCAGTGTACATTTATATGAAGAATAAAAAAAAAAAGTTTTCAAAACTGGTTAGCAGAAAAAATGAACTTTGGTTTCCAAGCATACCCTTATTCTTATACCTTTGATTAACTGGACAATATCTGCTTCCACAACGAAAAAGCTTCATCTTTAATTAAATCCCAAAAAAGTTGACTAGAACTTGAATTATTGAATGGAAACCATTCTGTCTGCAGACCTACGATGACAGCACCATAACATAATATGACTACAAATTTAATATAAAAATATCTATCACAGACATTATATCAACAATACCTTGTACTTAGAATCTGGATTTAAAGGAACTGTCATGTCCCTTTCTCTTCTAAGCTGACCAATTGTTTTCATTCCTATCCATTTACTTTTCTCTGATTTCGGTAACAATAATGATGTTACTGGATTGTAGAATTCAGGAATTTGTACTGGGTACCATGTTCTTAGGAAAACAATATCTATAAAATGAGAATTAATTTTCATTCAATGAGGTCATCAAACTTGTATTTGAATTGATCATCTTTCTCCACAGCAAAACAGCAAAAATATATCTAGATGCTAAATTGTTAGTGTTATTTTAGCACTAGCAGTCCACTATAATCCTTATCATAAATACCAAAAAATGCAATAAAAGTATCATTTGTCTGACTTCTATAAATCTTCAGCAACAACAAAAATCATAAAAATCCATTTTTTAAATCAACCTTTTTTTTCTTTTTCTTTTTTCTAAAGTTTTGAGAATTTTGTTCTGGAGAATTATAGAAGTCAAATAGACTATAGAAGCTTTTTATTGATGATTTGTATATTTTCCCTTTGATAGCAGCTATCATGATATGTATATGTTAATCTGTATGTGAATTGATTGATACCGAAAATATCAGCATGACGAGCCAGATTACGAAAGTTTGCAGGCGAGTGAGCAAAGCAAACGAGTCACAAACTACATATTCTGTTGAGCAGGGTGATATGTCCGTATCAATCATATTCACATTCATATGTCATGTTTATAATCCTTAAATCAAACATAAACACAGATATATGGTACATCTATAGTTTTCGATATTTGTATTTTCGTGGAAAAAATCACATGATTCAAGATATTCATCTGCACTCACTCCTTTAGGCAAAATACGCTTCAATACATAGTTCGCAAGTAGTTTGCAAACATACCATTCATTATTACAGTGAATGGTGGATTTCATAACGTAACTTGATGAACATTTAACAAGGGGACCGGGTGGCTCAATGAGTTAGGTCGTTGGATCTAACAACTCATAAAAGCCTTTCACCAATACGGCGTGGGTTTGCTCTCAACTTTGTAAATTACAAACTAGAGGCTCAGATGAGCCTGTATCACTCACCTGACATAACTAAGTCCTCTTAAGAATGTCTGCATGCTGAATAAGCATCTAAGTTACTATTCAAATCTCATAGGGTTCTATGTTAAAACTATGTCTGCTCATGGCAGCCATCTTGGATGGAAGTCGTGGTCACCGGACACAATTTTGAAAGTATACTACCCAAGGACCATCCATGCCATGTTTGCTTTAAATTGACTGACTGGTTTCAGAGCAGAAGACTTTTAAACAATTTTCCCATAGGGTCCTATGTTAAAACTATGTCCGCTGACGGTGGCCATCTTGGATGGAGGTCGGGCTCACAGGACATAATTTTGAAAGTTGACCACCTAAGGACCATTCATGCCATGTTTGCTTTAAATTGACTTGCTGGTTTCAGAGGAGAAGACTTTTAAACATTTTTTCCATAGGGTCCTATGTTAAAACTAAGTCGAGTCATGGCGGCCATCTTGAATTTCCGATCAGCAAACGATTCACAAGTTTAGTACAGGACCACCCAATGATCATTCCTGTAAAGTCACAATTCAATTGGCTTAGTGGTTTCTAACAAGAAGATTTTTAAAATTTCGACCAATCAGAACACATTATGAGCCCTGGCAGCCATGTTGGATTTCCGATCAGCACCAAAAACAAAAATCTTGTATATGACCATCTAATGAACATTTCTGCCAAGTTTGGTTCAAATCTGTTGCGTGGTTTCTGAGAAGAAGATCTTTGATTGTTTTTCCCATAGGGTTCTATGTTAAACTATGTTCCGCAGTGGCGGCCATCTTGGATTTCTGATCGGCATGAAAATTACAAATTTGGTAGAGGACCATCCAAGAAACATTCATATCCAGTTACACTTCCATTGGCCATGTAGTTTCTGACAAGAACATCTTTGAAATTTCAGCCAATAAGAATGCATATTTATGGCCCTGGTGGCCATGTTGGATTTCAGATCAGAACCAAATGAACAAACCTGATAGAGAATCACCCAATAAACATTCCTGCCAAGTTTGGTTTCAATTGGTCAAGTGGTTTCAGAGAAGAAGATTTAAGTTAACGTACGACGACGACGCCAACGACGGACGCAAAGTGATGACAATAGCTCACATGATCCTTCGAACCAGGTGAGCTAAAAAGGGTGCACTCGACTCGCAGCTGCAAGTGATAAAGTTTACCAGTTGCTTGCCCAGGGTTGGTGGTTCTCTGCGGGTACTCCGGCTTCCTGCACCACTAAAACTGGTCGCCATGATATAGCTGAAATATTGCTGAAAGTGGCATTAAACACCAAAAAAAAAATTCAAATTCATGAACATTTAACAAAAAAAGCATAGTTCATATTCATTGGTTTTTCTTTATTATTACAAACATCAGTTAGCAACAGGATTCACCCATTTTCATGAACGGTTTTGTTTACCAATTCAGTTCCAGTTTAGAAAGCACACAGGGCACGACCGCGATTATGACGTAAGAAATGTATTCCCAGCTGAGGTTATCAAGAATTGTGTCCAGTACATTTTTGTAGTACGATGTTTGTTGATATTGCTGACGCGACAGTTCCTGATTTGATTTATGTTTAAAAAAATAAATATTAACTAGCTAATGGTGTTCATGAAGTTTATTTACTTTTGTCATCTTCACAGGAATTATTGTTTAAATGTTGAGAGAATTTGGTGATAACTCCTGCTAACTGTTGATAAGTTCACCTCAGCTCACGCGAATGTTGATGCAAGTTTTCCTTATGGAGTCAGCAGGTAGATATAGCTGGAGGGAAGGATGATAAGAACATAATATCGCTGTTTTTTAATGTGACACTACAATGATGTCACTGATGTCGTCTCACCAAATTCTCAAAAAACATACTATCGTTGATGTTTCACTCAAAATGGACTTTCCAGGCTTCACCTTTGATGTGAGATTACTCTGATAAATCCATTTTCGCAAAACAAATCAATGATGGTATATATTTAGCAGTCCACTAAAATCCTGCTAAAAAGGTAAATAACTACTCGATAAAAGTTACGGGTAGCGAAGCATTTATTTACAACGGCAGTATGTCAACAGGGGAAGTTGAACAACTGTATATTAAGTGTAGATACAGTTGATTGCTGGACACAATAATGTGTTGGACACAGTAATATGCTGGAAACAGTAATTCGCTGGACCCTCTGTATTTTGGACATTTGTCTTGTTTGACCATTTCAAGTGTTAAGTGTTAACTATGCAAAGTTTCAGACTTTGAGTACCTTCTTAACTTTTTTTTAAATAAATACCCAAAAATAAAAATTCTAAATACCTTCCAAATATGCAAACTTTTGGAATTTGGGCCTATTTTAAACCCCTTTTCGAAATTAAATAGCAATTTTTTTTATGGGCCTTCACTAAATCTATGAAGATGATCAATTAAAACTAGAGGCTCATTGGGCTGAACCTGTGTCGCTCACCCTTCATTCTGTTTTGAGGAAACTTTATACAGATTTCTGCTCATTTGGCTACTCGATTTCAGAGGAGAAGATTTTTTAGAAATCAACCAATCAGAAACAAGAATTGCCTGTGGTGGCCATACTTGTGAACAGATTGTGACGAAATGAGCAATTTTCATAGAGGACCTTCAATAAATGCTTCCTACCAAGTTTCCGTTTATTTGGCAAAGCAGTTTCAGAGGAGAAGATTTTTTAGAACTCAACCAATCAGAAACAAGAATTGCATGCATCCAGGATGTGCAAATTGTTATTGCTTGAAAGTGCCTCCTAGGGGAAAATAATGATGTTCTCTCCTGAGCCTGTGCAACACAGAAAGCTTATTTGATTGATTGATTTTAAAATGTGGCTTTCTGGCTGATAATTTAGTATACACTCGGCTACAAAAATGCTACAGTATCGAGATGTGAAAAAACTCCAATTTCAAGAATTTACAATTTACCAGCAACACTTCTTTTTTCTATTTAAAATCAGACAAGTGACCAACAAAACTTACTTGTCCAAACAATTTTTGAGCTGCTACCGTACAAGTGGGAAAACGTTATTGTCGAGGCCTGTACCAGTGTATGATATCCAGAGATATCACATAAGAATGGAGTATACTCAAGTATAAATATTACCACTTAATAGTATCTTATCTTCAAATGTTGCTCTGAATGCACCGTTTGGTGTTTTAACAGCTTTCTTGATCATTCCACGAATACCACTAACAGTAGATATCTTGGCTCCTTCAAATTTTGTAACTTCTAAAGCTGAGTTAAACATTCCCTAAAATTTATTGAAAAAGAAAAAAAGAAAAATGCTTAGGAAATGCTGGAGATATTATTCAAATTGGAAGGTGTGTAATGTAATTGGTCTTTTTTTATTGTCCCTATAAGTTTTTTTCAGCTACCAATTTATTGGAGAGGAGAACCAGACAGATGAACTGACAGGTGAAATCCCCAACCCCTGGGTAGATGTCTGGATACCTCTGTACTTCAGGAGAATGAACCAACATCTGTGGTGCTAGGCTTGTGGTCAGTAGGCAACAGCCATCACTACTCTGTAACCTAATGCCTCAAATCTTAAAAGATTGCTGGAAAGTTGAAATACTGGCTATTGAGGAAAGGTAAAAGTTCTGGAATGATAAACTCAAATACCTCAAAATCAAGCTTATCAATCTAAATGTAATTAAAAATATTAATAAAATCTGATGTCAAAAAGTGCAACATGGGAAAACCAAAAGTTGCATAATAAATTGTGGCAGCCATCTTTGATAACTGACGGGGTCAACAGACAAACATTGGAAGGGGACCACACAAGGACTATTTGGATGAAGGTTTGGTTTTCATTCCATTTAGTGGTTCTGAAAAAGAAGATTGTTTAAGATTTCCATTTTCCAAAAGCCCTGGTAATCATCTTGGATGTAAGGCAAGATTACCAGACACATCTCCAAGGAATATCACATCCAAATTTGGTCCAATCTGGCCAAGTGGTTCTTGAGAAGATGGATCATAAGTGATGAAAAAACTCACTAAATGGAGAGAGTATTTGGGTAGTCTTCCTTAATTACCACATGTAGCTTTACACAATCTCAATACAAATGCCAATCAAAATAGTAAAATATCTTCACTATTTCTAAGACAAGCAGGGGTTTTACTACACAAGTTTTTTTTTTATTGAACCAAAGTCATTAGAACTTGAAATGCACTATTGGGTGGATGTGTTCTGTCTAGTGCTCTCCCAACTGACCCTTATCCTTACCAATATAATTATACACTATTTTGTTGATATTATCATCTGCAGAAGTCCTAAGGACGGTAAAAATTGCAAACTTCCCATTCTTGGAGACAAACTTGTGCACTATTTGAATCTGCTAGTCTATATCTTTTTAGGGTGTCTGCCCTGCCCTTGTCTGAAATGGTAACTGATCTGTGATTGTTGGTTCCCATCCAGAGACAAATATTTAATGCATACTGAATACAAGAATTAGTTCAACAATATATAAATATTATAAAAAATCATATTAAATATTACCTTTATAAAAGATGTCTTTTTATAAATCTTGTTTGGTGTTCCTGTCAACTTTAATTTTTTCACTATTTCCATGGACTTGTCTAATTCTAACACAACTCCAGTGGCTGCTATTCTGAATCCAGACTGAATATAAGATCAAACATTACAAATTCAAAATCCTTAAAAAGTATTTAAATTTCTCTTGTTTTTATTTTCACTATTTTCTTGGTCAGTAATTAGAAGCCACGAAAAGAAAAGAAAACCTATGAATTTTTTTTATCAAGTTTAATTGTCCTGTATCTGGGGCATTGTGGTCGTGATTGCATGGTAGTTAAGATTTACAACATACTGAATTGGAATCCTGCTCATGGGGAGGTGTACCCAACACAACATTATGTGATAAAGTTTGTTAGTGACTTGTAGGACTGTGGTTTTCTCTGGGTACACCTGTTTCCTCCACCATTAAAATTGACCTCCATGATATAACTGAAATATTGTTGAAAGTGGCATTAAACACCATAACCCTAACCCTATATGAGATTAGAAAATCTTGAAGAAGAAAAACAATCCCATGTTAAAAATAATCTATTATTACAAAGCCTGTAATGTATGTTATATCTTTGATTAAAATGGCCCTACTGTTCAAATTTCGCTTTTAAATTTAGGACAAACATGCTACGAGCATTCAGGATTTTCCTTTTCAGTCCTAAGTTCCCATACTCATCATCAATTATGACTAGATGATATAACACAATCATTGTATTAAAATGGAATGAAAATCAGTAAGGATACAAAAGTCTGTGAATGTAAACAAATGTTCAAGAGTAATAAATGTAGACAGAAAACATCATATCAATGCATGAATTTGCTGATATATATATATTCATAATCAAAAATCGAACTTTGCATTGTATTTCAGTTTTAAGGCACACTCAGTTAATGACTTTGAGGTGTTGGATTTAGAAATATTATCCAGAAGACAGCAACCACATAACTAGATAAAAGAACCGCCTAGCACATGAATGCGTGACGTATCCCCCCGCACTTGCATAATATTTAGTTTTATATATTTATAGAAAGCAGCCTTGCAGTCTTAATGTATAACATACTTACAAGCCACATGCAAAGATTATTCAAATCTATCCATGTTTACTAAAGCTATCACATAAACAAGACACAATTCTCAAAATTGGTGATTTTTCAACCAAAAACTAACATTTTCCCCCAAAACCCTTGCTTCAAATATTTCCATGTAAGAACCCATCCAAGATAATGATATTTACAAACCACACGCAAACAATAATTCAAATTTATCCATGTTTACTAAAGTTATCGTGTAAACAAGACACAATTCTCAAAATTGGTAATTTTTCAACCAAAAATCACGATTTCCCCCCAAAACCCTTGCTTCAAATATTTCCATGTTAGAACTCATCAAAGATAATGATAATTACAAGCCACATACAAAAAATTATTCAAATCTATCCATGTTTACTCAAGTTATCGAGTAAACAAGAAAGTGTGACGGATGGACAGACAGACAGACGGCCGCTATTACTATATCCCCTCACCGCTATCGCGGGGGGATAAAAACTTATGGAAAGGAAAACTTTTATTCAGTGCAATGCCATTTCGAGGCTTGTTTCTAGATAATGAAGAAGCATATTTGTTTTGTGAGACATTTGTTGTTTTTTAGCATTTCTATTACACTTTTAAATTTCCCTTTGTGGTTATGCTAGATTTCATTTTTGATGCACACATTTTAATAATACCTACTGTTACTTCAGATACACTTTCAACTGCTAGTAATCCAGTATTCTGTGGAGTTATGGGACCTGAAATGGTTACATATTAAACATATTTTACACAGATAACGAAAGATTGAGCAAAACGAACCCCACTAAAAACAGGGGGTGAATTCAGGTGCTATGAAAGGGTAAGCAGTTCCTGTTCCACACGTAGCACCCGTCGTGTTACTCTTCTTATAAACAGGTGATACGTCATGAATGAGGAAAGGACCGAATTGTGATCACGACAAATGGAACATATCAATGGTCATTTGTGACATAGATATTACAGAATGGTGAAGAAAGGACCAGATTGTGATCACGACAAACGGAACATATCAATGGTCATTTGTGACATAGATATTACAGAATGGTGAAGAAAGAACCAGATTGTGATCACGACAAACGGAACATATCAATGGTCATTTGTGACATAGATATTACAGAATGGTGAAGAAAGGACCAGATTGTGATCACGACAAACGAAACATATCAATGGTCATTTGTGACACAGATATTCCAGAATGGTGAGGAAAGGACCGAATTGTGATCACGACAAACGGTACATATCAATGGTCATTTGTGACACAGATATTCCGCAATGGTGAGGAAAGGACCGGATTGTGATTACAACTATCAGAACATATCTGTGGTCATATGTGACTGATATATTCCGAAACGTGTCACCAAGTCATTGTGGCGACATTAAAACTTTCGAAGTAATGACTTCAACTTAATCACTAAGAGCCACAAGCTCTGGAAAAAACTATTAAATGATAGATATATATTCTACGTAAAGGTGCTGCTAGAATGTTGCTATATTATCATCCAATCAAAGAAGACAATACTACTCACCATAAAATGAAGCATGACAATGAAGATGTTCTGGTGTATACTTCAACAATCGATTTCTCATGTTATGATCCTGTATAGAATACAGTGGTAAAGTTTGGAATCTCCTCCAACCAAGGGAGATAATAAGGGGATTCCTTGTTTTTAATATCCTCTTGTGCCATCTATGCTTCTTTAATCGAGTCTACAATGAATATTAGATAACATATGGTTGGTTTAGTGTTTAACGCCACTTTCAACAATATTTCAGTTATATCATGGCAGTCAGTTTTATTGGTGGAGGAAACCGGAGTACCAGGAGAAAACCACTGATCTGTCGCAAGTCACAGACAAACTTATCACATAATGTTGTATCAAGTACACCTTGCCATGAACGGGGTTCAAGCTTTCATCTTTAGAGATGATAGACATTGAATGCACAGGTAGTTGTAAAGCTAACTACCATACGACCATGACGGCCCCTAGATGATATAAGTAATTGTCATCTGCATAAAGGTAAGTGATTTAGTGTATCTATAAAACTACACAAATTAATATGGTCATAAAAGATCCTGCAAAATTGATAAAGCTAAAAACTGGACAACAAACCTGTACAAATCCAACATTTTCTTCTAAATTTGACAGTCCACCCAAAATTACTGGATACGTGGCATCAAAATTAGTAACAAATTCACATGGTATGTCCTCAATCTCGACCCTGACATACATTCCAGGTCTAAACCCTTCATAATTCACCCTAACATCATCTTCCATAGACTCAAATTCTGCTCTGTTTAACTGTAAACATAATAATCATCATTATTATTTATATCTATGTGTAAATTTCGTGCTCTTTTTACTTACAATACAAAGACATATAATTTGTTTCTCTACATTGACACACAATATGCTAAATACTGACATTACTGGTTTCAAAGCAGAGGTATGAAAGTGCAACATTAGAGCAGGTGTTCATTTTTGAAATGCCTGCAATACATGATAAAGTTTTAATTTTGATATTTATAACCAATCTTTATTTGTTATTTGTAATTCCATTCTATTTATATATAATTGTTTACCTTAGCTTGTTGCTCTGTTTCTGCTTTCCATGAATCATAAAATTCTGAGTCATCTTTCACATCATATTGAGCATTAAAGGTTTCCTTTAACTTCCTCTTTTTTTCATCTCTCCTTTCAGTGGCTGTCATTTCTGCTTTGGTTTTCTTTCTCTCCTCTTCTGGAGCTAATCAATTTGAAATAATTTTTGGATGAAATAATACAATTTTACTTTAAACTTGAGGCTCACCTGAGCATGTATCACTCATCTGTTTATTCATACAATTTATGTTCAATCAAGTTTAAATTTGTCAATCTCTAACCTATTAAATTATGAATTAAATTTTGGTTGTTGGTCTGTTTTGGTTGGTCCTCTCGTATCTCTGAAATGGTAAAAGCTACAACAAATTTGTGGGGCATCTTCCAGAAAGAAATTGTTCACAGGAATTCAATGGAAAAATCCACACAAATCAGTCTTCAAATAAAAAAGTTATCGTTTTGGGTATTGGTCCCTTTTAGCCTAATCACAAACGGATTTGAAATAAAAATTCAAAATTTGTTGGTGTTTGCCCTATTTTGACCCCTTTACGTCTTGGAAACAGTAAGAGCTATTCAAATTAAATGTTGCATTTTGAAATAAATTTCTTGTTTGTACTAAGTTCAAACCATGTATTTTAATTTTTACTCATTCATAACACATTGGTAGGTACAAGGCCATGATGTTCTGTAAGGAGGTCACCTGGTGTAAATCATTGAGTTCTGATAAAATAAAGTGAAAAAAAAATAAATGCATATCATGCCAACTCGCCTGAATTATACGGGCCACCCCTGGGAATCTCCACCTTGAACAAATGACTAGAGGCTCAGTGTGCTGAGCCTGTGTCGCTCACCTTTCATTCTGTTTTGAGGAAACTTAATACAGAGCCTTCCATAGGTGCTTCCCACCAAATTTTGGTTCATTTTGGCAAAGCAGTTTCAGAGAAGATTATTAGAAATCGACCAATCTAAAACAAGAATTGCCTGTGGTGGCCATGTTTGTTAATGGATCAAAACGAAATGAGCAATCTCTATAGAGGACCTTCCATAGATGCTTCCTAACAAGTGTCATATTATTTGGCCAAGCGGTTTCAGAGGAAATGATGTTTTAGAAATTGACCAATAAGAAATAAGAATTGCCTGTGGCGGCCATATTTGTTAATGGATCGGGATGAAATGAGCAATCTTTAAAGAGGACCTCCAATAGATGCATCCTACCAAGTTTCGGTTCATTTAACAAAGTGGTTTCAGATGAGAAGATTTTTTAGAAATCGACCAATCAGAAACAAGAATTGCCTGTGGTGGCCATGTTTGTTAATGGATCGGGTCAAAATGAGCAATCTTTATAGAGGACCTTCCATAGATGTTTCCTACCAAGTTTCAGTTCATTTGGCAAAGGGGTTACAGAGAAGAAGATTAAGATGTGAAAAGTTAACAGACGACGGACGCCAAGTGATGGCAAAAGCTCACATTGCCTTTGGCAAGGTGAGCTTAAAAAGAAAAAAATGTGAGTGGACATGGTGATGCTTTCTATGTAGAGAACAAAAACTATTATTATATTGTCATTAAAAGAAAAACAAAAATTTCACCTAAAAAATAACTTTCTTCAGTGGTATTAAAGGGGCCAGGTAATGCCAAGAATTAAGGATTTTGCACTATTTAGTCATCAGCCTAGACCCAGACTCCCAGTCTAAAAATGTTCACCTTGCTTCACTCAGCAGAGTAGCCTCCTCCTTTCAATTATAGTGCCTTCTACTTTAAAGACTATTGAAAGTCCAGGAATAGAAAGGAATGGTAAGGAATAAAGGAATTGTAAGAAAGGTTAGGTTTATGGTGTTTTACACCACTTTTTCAGCTATATAGTGGCAGTCAGTTTTACTAGTGGAGGAAACCGGAGTTCAGGAGAAAACCACTGACCTGTTGCAAGTCACTGACAAACTTTATCACATAATGTTATATCGAGTACACCTCGCCATAAACCGGATTCGAACTCACAACTTTAGAGTGGTGATAGGCACTGATTGCATAGGTAGTCATAAATTCAACTACCATACAATCAAGACCACGAGGCCCCGTCAGAATTGTAATAAAATTGATACATATATTAGCAATATATATTTTGACTCCTATTAGTCTTTTATTACAACTAAGACAATCATCCAAAAAGGGAGTTAACTTTTATATCATTTGACAATATTTCACCTATTTTTTTTTGTGTAAACATCAACAATTACAATAATTTAATCTCACATTTTTCAAGGTGGTCTTTCACTTAAAAAAAAATTACTCAAAAAATAGAAAATTGACAATATTTAAGAGAAGTGATTATAGTGTACCTTTATTATCTTCATTCTCATCACTTTCTGATTCACCTTGATGAACCTCTCCTGTCTCCAAATCTTCAAAATCACCATACAGTTCATCTGTAAAAGATATTAAATATAGATAAACAAGCTGGTCATCAAGTGCAGACATATCCTTGTTAGATATCTATCCAGTCAGTATCTTATCTCCACATATTTTTGTCAGTTTCACTCATTTTAGTGGTGAGGTGTATAGTACATTTGACTTCTATAAATCTTCTGATAAAAATCCAGAATTTTTTACAAAAAGTATGTTATGGTGCACATCATATACCATTTATCGAATGTATTTACCAATTACTCAATGAATATTGACCAACTGGTATTTTAACTCCTAGAAGTTACATGGGTGTTGGTCAGAAAATGTTTAAAGTTCCTATTGTTGAGAAATCAAGTTCCTATTGTTGGGCAATCAATTACTGGTGATGTTGGATATGATATTTCAAGTAAGTTATTATTACTGGTGATGTTGGATATCATATTTCAAGTAAGTTATTATTACTGGTGAAGATGGATATCATATTTCAAGTAAGTCATAACAAATACTGTTACCATCTTGTTGTAATCTTTTAGTAGCATCTTCTGACTTTTCCCATTCTCCTGTTACAAAGCAATCCTTGATCAAATCTTGTACCTATATACAATAAAATAGTATAAATATACATTCACAGGTCTAATGTCTTTCCCTATATATTTCATATAAAACCACTTATATTCAAAACATTTTCCTGAAGTTATTTCTTATCATTCCATTTTCTAGATATTTTCACCTTTAAAAGCAAAATTAATGAGAGCTAATTTTATTTTTTGTTATATAATTTGTTTGAAATTTATTATACAGTGAAACCTGTCTAAACCAAACCCTGAGTAAACTAAAAACCTGCCTAAACCAAACCCTGAGTAAACTAAAAACCTGCCTAAACCAGACAGACTTTACAGTCCTATCTACTGAACCCTGAGTAAACCGAAAACCTGCCTAAACAAGACAGACTTTACAGTCCTATCTACTGAACCCTGAGTAAAC
>MJUT01025971.1:293466-306097 GCA_002080005.1 Gigantidas platifrons
GGGAGGGTTGTCATGTTATAATATGATAGGAGGTGCTCTCTCAATGGGAGGGTTGTCATGTTATAATATGATAGGGGGTCCTCTCTCAATGGGAAGATTGTCATGTTATAATATGCAAAGCCTGACTGTGGACCATAGTGGCTAATGTGTTTGGAGAGGTCCAAGCTCCTACCCATCTCTTCTGTAGATTTTGAAAATGTAGCCGCTACAAAATCTTCATTATCACCATCTATCTAGGACATGTCAAACGCCCCTGTTCTAATCATCTTCAACAAAAAAACTTCTATCATAATAACTGAGGAGTTAATCAGACAAAACAGGCAAACTGTATGTGGATGCACAAACAGACGGACATAAACGGGCAATTGGATTGACGGATGAATCGGGTAAAACAACATGGCCCTTTTTTAGTTGTGGGGGCATAAAAGCATACATACCTTTCCTGTATATAAGTTTTCTATAGTTGATTCTCTCCCCTTGTCGTCGTTTGAATGCTTCTGCTGCTGTAGAAGATAAGTTTGATTTCCATCGTAACAGTCCTGTTGAAGTAGGAACTCAAATTATTGACATGTTTAAGATATAAATATAACATTTATGTAGCATACACATTTAACTAAATAATACTAAGGTCAGTGAGGTATGAACTGGTAACAGATAAAGCTTCCACGTTGTCCCCAGTAGCTTATAAACATTTGTATAATTGATTTACAACATACATGTAGCAACTATATCCACTCCATGGATGAAACTCATCTAGAACCATATCAAAAATTGCAGCTTATGTATATAACAGTTACTTATGTATAGGGCATTATCGTGATTTATAGTGCCCAATGGACAGTAGTATTGACCGAAACATTGATAATGCCTGAGCCGCATTATCATGTTAATGACTGGTGGATTTCTTTAACACAGATTAATGCATGTCAGATGACCATGTCTACACCAATGAAAAAAGTTGAATTTAGAACTGATATGAAATAACAAATGTTCAGATCTTTCAGGAAATCAAGTTTAATAGTAAATGGGTTATTGCAAATGTAAAATAACGCCTTCGAGACCATCCTCTCCAACAGCATTAAATATACAGACTTTAAAACATATTTTTGAATTGTATTGTATAAAGTGAGTTAATTATGTTAATTGTTAAATTACACAGAAGAGTCGCTTTGATGGCAGGAGTCATTCCTTTAATTTATAAATGTTCAATTTTCACAGCTGTGTTAAACCCCACTTTTATTAGACACCATTTTTTTTCTGAATTTTTACTTTTAGTTATAGCTTTTCCTTTTACCAAATTCATATGTAGTGTTTCACATTTATCTGTGAATAGTTTTATTCTGTATATTGCTTTTTTGTTTTTTTGTAATTTGAGTTTTAAGGTAAAGCGCTTTGAGTAATTTTAATATTAGATAAATTTGCTTTATAAAAACTATATAACAACAACAATATATCTGTTCTAAATAATTACTTCTTTAATTTCAGAAAAAACAACAAATAAAAAAAAGAAAAAGAAAAAAAGAAGCATTAATGAACGATACAGAATAACTTATTAGCCAATATGTAGATGACACATTATACAATATGTAGATGACACATTATACAATATGTAGATGACACATTATACAATATGTAGATGACACATTATACAATTATTGCCTGCACTTAAGGTGAACATCATAATTGTTCACCCTTGGGGTGCTGTTTTCCCCGAGGGAAAACAACATCCCAAGGGTGAACAACTGAAAAATGCTTCAGTGGGTGGTCACCAGAATCAATAAATTGCTTCTTTGGGTGGTTGTCCAAAAATTAAAGTGCCTTCCCCGGGTACCTCATATGTTTTAATGGAACAGCCCTAACCCACATGGTCAACTGAAGGAGAATTTGTTTCTCCCATTATTTAACACGAACTTTATTTCAAAATTTGAAATTAATGCATTTGAAATTAATGCGGGGAAAGGCACGAGACATTTTAATCCTCTAGAGGATTACAGATTTATCCACCACTGGTTCAGCGGGGTTAAAATGCCGTAATAATGGGAGAAACACTTATTTGTGTGTTTTTATCTTGTGTTTTCATAAACTTCATATTTGTGTTTTTAACTTCTGGTCAAGATTGTAATTCCGGAATGCAAAAACGGATACATTTCCGGACAGATATGGAACATAACATTTGTCGACCGGTGAACAACAGTGATGTTTCCCTGGGGTATCGATTTTGCAAAAACATCACTTATATTTTATATATAATATATAATGTAAAGAATAATAATCCTTGTTCTAGCATATAAATAAGGAAATTCTGCAATTAACATGGAAATTATGCATTCTCCATTAAATTATATAAAAATATACCTTGTTCTTCTCCATCTTCATTATCATCTTGTTCAGGATCATCTTCTCCTAACTCTCCATCACTTTCATCTACATTATCATCATCAGTTTCATCTTCTCCTAACTCTCCATCACTTTCGTCTACATTATCATCATCAGTTTCATCTTCTCCTAACTCTCCATCACTTTCGTCTACATTATCATCATCAGAATCTCCATCAGTATCTTCATCAGATTGATTACTATCAGCTTCTTGTAATTTAAGTTTAGTCTTTGATATTTGTTTCTCTCTTTGAAGACGTCTAGAGTTTGATTTTATATTTTCTGATTGAAAGGAACATTCATCATCTGAGTCTAATTCCATATCACTAGATTCACTAGAATTGTCTGAGATATCACAGTCAGAATTGTCACTGCCACTCTCCACTAAATGACTAGATTTACCACTTATTTTCTGCTCTACTTTTCCAGTCGGAATTATTTTAGCTTTAACATTATGTTTACTTAAAGCAGTTTTCTTTTCAATGTTTGATTTATACTTTGCTCGAGTCAAACTAACAAGCTTATTTTTCTTCTTAAAATCAGCATCTGCAATTTTATTTTCATCGGATTCTTCATCAGAAATGTCATCACTTTCCTCTATAATTTTACCATCAATTTCATTATCACTTAGTGAATCATGATTTTCATCAGAACTTTCATTGTCAATTTCATCATCTTCATCAGATATTTCACTGTCACTGTCTTTCTCTTCTGATACAAATATTTGTTTTTTATTTTCATCTTCTCTATCAAATGACTGAGAAAATAACTGAATATCCGTTTCATCATCGTCACTGTCATCAAATACAAGATTTTCTTCTGTCTATAAATAGAAACAACATATGATATGACTTTAAGCATTACAAAAAATATATACATATTTATTTTGATATGAATAAGTGGATGATCCATTGTAAGAAAATTCAATATTTTCACCAGAATGTGTACAATTCATCAAAAACAAAAAAGCTTCTGCTCCTCAACATATGTCGGCAGTTTAGATGGCATAAATGTTTCCCATGCTTAATCACATTGGAAATTATTTAAAGCGCTCTAAACGATATTTGAAAAAAAAATGTTTCACCAGCAAAGATCAAATGAAAATAGAAAACAGATACAAATGTACTGAAGCGTGAAATTATAAACTTCCTGTTTTTCTCAATGTTTTTTTTATATAATATGGTGGGTATTTAACACACGTGGCAATGCCTGAGAAGCTAATCATAAGTACTGTATTCTGGCTATAACAATAATAGATGACTTTGAACATACAGTACCTATCCTGATAATCATCTTATAAAATGTGAGAGAGTGAGTGATTGTTGTTTAACGCCAAATGGACAGTTTTTCAGCTGTATCATGACGAGAACAAGTTACATTTTGATGAGATGATGATGACGATGATGACAATGTCTGCTTTGTACAAGACCACCATTCAAGGTAGGATTTTTATAGTGTTTGTTCACTGAAACAACAGTCCGTGGGTAGACATGTCGCTCCACTCGAACACATTATTCTGATTCTGATGTTGACCACCAGTCTTTACTTTTAGTCCTTTCTGCTTTGTGCTTAGCAGAGAAGCAACACATACTAATTTTATTTATTTTGGTTTGACCCAACTCGGCTGAAAGCTACAATCTACCACACTGGAGCATGCTAACCATTACACCATCAATGTGAATCTTCAGATAAATTGTCACCTTTCTCTCGTGCCATTTTTTATGATCTCCAAATGATTTATTACATGTATATATCACTGAAATCAGAGATAACTCCAAAATGTCACTAGCAGTCAGCTTCCGAAAACCTCTATGTTCCCTAAATAAGATGTCACATCAGATGACCAGTCATATTGCAATTATTTCCTTTAAACTAACATTTACAAAACTCGAAAAGGTAAATACAACAATACTATTTGATTAGTACTGGTCAATGAATGACAGTAATTAAAGGTGAGTATGTTTTATATCTTCATTATTCTTTTGACTTTGTTAATCTAATATACTTCAGTTTTTAAGAATGTTTCAAAGAGTTTTGTGCTGGATACTCTCTCATGATTGTATACATCAATATCTTTCTTTGTTAAAAAAAAATTCTTAGGAACATTAGAGTAATCTTTCTTTACTTTGTTCAAGAAAAATTGTCATAAAAAAACACCTAGAGCAATATTTCTGTAAAGACTGGTACAGCATGTAGTTTTTCTGGACAAGCGGTAAAAAATTGTCTAGGTTAATCAAAGGCCAGGGCAGCCATCTTAGTTTTCAAATCACTCCAAAAAGTAACAACACTTCTTCAGAACCTGTAGAAGTGCATTTCTGGCAAATCTAGTAACTTTATATGAAGTCTGTTTTGGTAAAAAAAAAGTTAAAAATGTCTCAGTCAGAAAGAGGTTGGGTGACCATGTTGGATTTCAAATCGTTTTGAAAAGCTACAACACTTCTTGAAGACCTCAAGAGGATTATTTATGTCTGATGACTTCACATGCAGTAGTTTAGGAGAAGAAGTCCAAATATTTTGGCCAAGGAGAGGCAAAGGTAGCCACATCTTGAATATATAATCGCTTCAAATAAATACAACACTTCTTTATTTTTTGGGCCATTGGTCCCTTGTAACTCCCTCATATCTTGGAAATGATAAGATATACAACAAATATGTTGCCATATTCCATTCAAGAGTTTTTCCAAGGGATTCAATAAGAAAAACTGCATCTTTATTGGAATATATAATAATAATAAATATCATTTTGAGTGTTGGTCCCTTTTGATCCTTATTAATACTTTTTTAATGAGGAATATGCCATCTTGTCATTCTGATCGATATAAAAACACAATATTTGTAAAGACCATCCAAAAATAATAAAAACACAATACATGCATTTGTGAAAGACCATGCAAAAATCAGTCATGTATATTTGTGGCATGGGATTAATTAGTTCAGTAGTTTCTGAGAAAACAATGTTTAAATATTTTCCCATAAAGTTCATGACATAAAATTGTCTTGGAGTGGCAGCCATCTTGAATTTCCGATTAACCAGCAACAAAACCCACCAACATTGTTAATTACCGTCCAATGAGTCTTAGTGTATAGTATTTGTTCAATCAGTTTGAGATTATATTTACTGTAAATTCAGAAATTATTGCGTGCATTTATTATTGCGATTCCTCAACCGTTGGCAAAAATGCGAGGTTTAATTATTGCGACGTGCCAAGATAGAGAAGAAGTTTGTCACTAAGAAACGTGCTCCAGATGACATTGTCTTATGTCTACCAGACCCTGCAAAAGCTACAAGCAACGAAGCTGCTGATAAAATGAAAGCTGCTAATACCGAGATCGTCAACGCCCTTGCCACCGACAAAATGACCATGACCACCAAATGTGGGGTTAAAAGAAAAGCCACCAATAACCACTACACACCTGAGGTCCGTGCCAAAATAAAATAAAATAAAATAAAAATCGGACATTTATTAACACAGTTTTAAAATAATTAGATCGATGAGAAACTAAAATATTTTTGATCTACCCTTACGACGAAAAAACATCGAATGAAACTGACAAGTCATTATTTTGAAAAACATTGAAACACAGATGTTTGAATACACACTTTATTTGTGTCTCTAGACATATCTACACAGGAAATTGTAATAAAAAAATCAATACACATGTACACGCTTCACCGCTTCCTAGGTGTCAGTAATCTATAACATGCACCTGTCGATCTTACCTGTGTAAGGGAGATAAATCAAACAGAAACTGGTCAAGAGAATGACCATTAATTAAAAAATGCGAGGTTTAATTATTGCGATCGCTGACCAGTCGCATTTTTCGCATTAATAAAAACATCGCATTAATTTCTGAATTTACAGTATATATTGTCAGATAAAAGTTAAAACTGTCTCCTATAGACGTGGCCTTCTTGGATTTCAGATCAGAACCAAAAACACAATTTTCACTAAATGTAACAATTCCATAGACTGTTTCTTAATGACTTAGTAGAGGTCCAACCCAATGAAGATTCCATCTAAGGTTGTGTTCACTCAACCCAGTAGTTTCAGAGAAGCTTACAAATGACAGTAACTTACATGACCCTTTGGAGCTAGGTGAGCTACAACTGGGAACTGTTTAGCATCCTAATAAATAATAAAATCAATATATCTTGATTGAACTCTAAAATAACAGTCTACCTTTTGTTTCTTCTTTGTCGGTCTTTCTGCCTCATTGTTAAACTATAAGATAAAACAGAAAAGAAAAAAATGAAACAAAGTGAGCATGACTGTCAGAATATGTACATTAAAAAATTGAAACAAAGTAAGCATTACAATCAGAACATGAACATTAAACAATGATATACATCATAGAATGAAGTATGTTATTATAATTCAAACAGTCGAACTTAGGTAGCTTCAACACTGATACCTCAAGCTATTGTTCGAGTCCCATCAATTTTGCCGTTAATTCCTTGTGATATAGCCCCTAATTTCGCGAACATCCATTTCTAGACCAGTCAAATTATTTTGATGGTCTCTTAATAATAAATCAGTCCAAATTATTGTTTCATTTGTTTTGTGAATTGTTTGGCGGTCATTCTTCTTCATCATAATAATTTGTTACTGTTGGCATTAGCATAATAATAAAATTGTGTTTATTCCAAGTTATTCTATTACTTGAAATCCAAACTAATAAATGTATTGCTCTTCCCATCTTTTCACAATTCACATCATTTACACGATAAGTTTCCCAATTCTAAGGGACCCAGGCCCCAGATACAAATGAGCAGGAAAATCACTGATTAAGGGGGGTTACTCTGGAACCATAAAATGAATAATAACCATATCTAAACTTGACCAGTGTATTGTGGTCAAAAACATTGTGTAATAATTTCAAAACATTTAATGGCCCATTGCCTTTCAACAGCAGCATAAAAACTACGATATATCAACTATAAAAATGGCTGATGATGGACAATTGAACAATATTTTATGTAGTTTGTGGCCAATTATTCTGAATGAATTATTACAATGTACCTCAGTTTCATTGGAAAATGGAGACACATCAGTAAACTGAGCTGGTCGTCTGCAGCGACCATTTCCTATAATGTCATTGTTTTCTGTTTTCTTTACATCTTCATCGTCAGGACATCCACTATCATATCTAAAATGTTTCAATGAAACTTAATTTTCAGATCAATGGTTGGATATCATCTGATATAAAAACATTTCAGTTTGTTTAAAAATAGTTTGCTTACCATAATTTGACAAACAGGTCATAGGAAGAAAGATTGAAATGCTGGTTGATATCATCCTACTAGCCTAGGCATTCAATAAAGGTATAACACCACCACCTATTACACAAAACAATACTTCAAAGTCAGTCTAAAAACAAACAGATTGATTCACTCCTGTTTTAAGAATAGAAAACAGAGCATTACACAGTTTCAACACAAGCCCATGTCATCTCTGGTGTACCTCAAGGTACTATCCTTACACCCTTACTGTTTCTGATATACATAAACGACATGTCAGAGCAAATCACTTCACATTGAATCATGTATATAAAGTACAAACTTGAATTAAAATAATAATAATCAGAATATCAAATCAATCATGTAGATTCTGTCCTATTTGAAGTGCAACTTTTACTTGAATAATTTGTTTTCATCATTTTTCAATTCAACAAAATACATGTAGATGTACTTTAAATTTTTGAAAAATAACAAAAAGAAGTGTGTCTAATAGATCTTCAAATGATTTTCCCTTGACACATTTTAAAACCTTAAATATACTAGAGGCTCAGTGGGATGAGCATGTGTTGCTCACCTTTCAATCTGCTTTGAAGAAACTTAATACAGAACCTTCCATCATAGGTGCTTCATACAAAATTTCGCTTCATTTGGCTGCTAAGTTTCACAGGAGAAGATTTTTTTAGAAATCGACCAACCAGAAACAAGAATTGCCTATGGTGACCATGTTTGTTAACTGATCGGGACTAATTGAGCAATATTTGATAGAGGACCTTCCATAGATGCTCCCTACCAAGTTTCGGTTCATTTAGTCAAGTGGTTTCAGAGGAGAAGATCTTTTTAGAAATTGACAAACAAAAAGTTGCCTATGGCAACCATGTTTGGTAATGGATCAAGACGAAATTATCAATCTTTATAGAGGACCTTTCATAGATGCTTCCTACCAAGTTTCGGTTCATTTGGTGAAGCAGTTTCAGAGAAGAAGATTCTTATAATAAAAATAGAAATCAACCAATCTCAAACAGGAATTGCATGTGGCGGCCATGTTTGTTAATGCATCAAGACGAAATTAGCAATCTTTATATTTACTAACTTTGTAAGACATAAGACATATAGCAATCAAGTCTTATTTTTACTAACTTTGTATGACATTAGACATATAGCTAACAAGTCTTATTTTTACTAACTTTGTAAGACATAAGACATATAGCAATCAAGTACTATTTTTACTAACTTTGTAAGACATAAGACATATAGCTAACAAGTCTTATTTTTAACTTGAACTTACTCCTCCTCCAAATCAGCATCCATGATATGTGTAGCCCCTGAAAACACAGTCATGTGACTAGAGGTCATTTTCTGGTCTAATGGATTAGAAACAGACATTAATGATGCTACAAACTCGTTGGCAGGTGCTGAATTCTGTAAAACAAATATAAAGGGTTATCCCAAGCATAACATGATACGACTGCAGCATGTCGACAATGGAAAATTGAACAAGTGCATATTAAAAGTAAGTGGGCACAGAATATTTTGCTTGAAAAAGCAAATTGCTGGACACAGTAATATTCTGGATACAGTAAATTGCTGGACACAGTAATATTCTGGAGACAGTAAATTGCTGGACACAGTAATATTCTGGAGACAGTAAATTGCTGGACACAGTGATATTCTGGAGACAGTAAATTGCTGGACACAGTGATATTCTGGAGACAGTAAATTGCTGTACTCACTGTATTTTAGGAATTTGTGTCTTTTTAATATTTAAATGTTGATACTTTTTAGCCCTATAAAGTAACATAATAGAAAATGGCATATCTTGCAATTTTCTTGATTTTTTACACAAAAGTCCATCTTGTTGAGATGTACATCAAATTTGTTCTAGAGCTATTGGATATGGGAGAATCCAATGTCAATTTTACAAAAACAAATTATCAGATTTTGAGTGAGTGATTGTTGTTTAACACCAACTCAGCAAATTTTCAGCTCTATCATGGCAAGAACAACTTAATTTTCAATGAGATGATGAGGTCTGCTTTGTACTAGACCAGCACGTTTAGTTGGATTTTTATAGTGCTGAAATAACAGTCTGGGGATATGTATGTCACCCCACTCAGACACATTATCCTGATTCTGTGCCAACCAGTCTTTGCTCTTTCTCTTTAATGCTGCATGCTTAGTGGAGAAGCAACTAATACTAATTTCATAGTCTTTGATTTAATCAGATCGGGGGTCGAACCCACTATCTACTGCACTCAAAGTGATCACCCTAATCATTACAAAACCGATTCAGTATATCAGATTTTGAATAAAACAGATACTCTAGAAAACAAGAATTTATCTTTTTTTAAACTAGTAATTTGTCCATCATAAACCTCTGAATCTATTGATGTATACAAAAAAAAACCCAGCTTGTAGTCACTCTGGGTTATGGGTCATCCTAAAAACCCTCTCCCCTCTAAAGGGAATTATTGGGACTTATCTATTTTCATAGATCAATATATGAAGAAAAGAAATTCACTCCTTAAAACGAAAATAATTACAGCAATAACGTAGAAAATTGACATTATTTGCTACAGAGATTTTTTAATTCATGGTTTTATACCCAAAAAAAAAGTACTCATCATAAATTATGGTGAACAATTTGGTATAAATAATAAAGTACAATCAAGTACCTGTGGAATGAATATACAATGTATATATATATACTTTATGGTTCTCAAATCTTCTTAGAAGCAAATATTCTACCCCTACCGAAAGTAAAATTGAGAAAAAGGCATTTCTTGGCCTAAAATGTTTAATAAGTAATCATTTCATATTATATATTGGGATAGTTTTGATATCGATGTGTTAAATATAAAACTGGCACCAACATGCCACCATAAAGTGAGCTTTAATTAGCCCAGCAGTTTCAGAGAGGAAGATTTAAATGCATACCTCAAAGGGCCAGGTGAGCTAAATAGTTCGAATTCACACCCCATTTTGCCTCATTTACATCATAAATGATAAAAGTTACATTATAATCTTATATATTTATCTGAAAGGGATTTCCCCTGAGGAATTCATTACAAGAAACATAGGGGTACAATCCTTGTAATCAAATTAAGAAATAATTCATGGGGTCTTGAATATATATTGATTTTACCACGGGTTGGCCCTTTATGCCAAATATTTTACCGTGTGTGATAGCAAGGGGTAAAATATTGGCATAAAGTTCCAACCTGTGGTAAAATCCATATATATTCAAGCCCCCATGAATTATTTCTATTCTAATAGGACAAATACTGTATTTGAACAGCCAAAACAAATTATGACATTACCGATCAGCTGATATACCAATATATGCATATTTTACCAAGGGTTTGGACCCAAAGCGTTTGAAGGACGTCATATTAGAATAACATATTAAAAATTCAGAAAGATCGGTGAACTAGAATAACAGTTATTACAAGGAAACTATTGCATCTACAGACCCCTAATATAAAATTACCACTAAGTTTGCAGTCTTATAAAAAAAAACATGTGGATATCAAGTGGGTCATTTTTAATTTCAAACTGAAAATTTGTTTCATATACTACATGTATATTTGATATCAGACACATTTAGCATTGCAACTAAAATACTAGACCTCTTCTGTTTGTTTATGAGAATGGCTTCCTCCTAAATCAATATATACAGCATCTTTATCATAAACAATGCCACCCACTCCTGACATAGGGGCATATATTATTCTCTCCTTCTCACTGAGTGATCGTCTTTTCTCTCTGTCAGGTGTAGGACAAGGATCAGAGAGATAATGCATATCACTAATAGTAAAGTCACCACACCCTGAAAAACATAAAAACATATACTGAATTAAAAATAAACACTTCAGAGAAGATAAAAAAATATGTCTTGAAAAACAAGATGCAAGAATCTATGGAAATGAAAAAAATACATGACATCCCCCTTAGAATATATTAAATGTAACAAGCCTTTTTTTATTTTTAATAAATACGTTGATATACATGTCAAACTCAAATAATCTCAAAGAGTTTTGCCTCCCACACGGAGAAGAGAAGACGAAATTCTTCAGAAAAAAAAGAAAAACGTGCCTATAAATACATAGAAAACAATGCAGGAAATTATATTGAGAGATTTAATATTCCTACTATATTGATGGCCATGCTTACTGTGCACGTTACATTTGTTGATTCATGTTACATGAAACTTTGTTTTTGATGTTAATGCAAATTTGTGTCTTCATAGAAATGGTCAAAAATGTCAGAATGTGAAAATGAGGTCACGGTCAGGTAACACATGCTAAGCTGAAATGTACTCGCCTTGATCAATGTGTGACTAAATGTAGTGAACCTAGGTTGTATGGTAATAGAGATACTGATATAACCACAAAAGCTTGATGGTGTTAACACTGTTACAACCACCGACGGAAAAGCAATACCTATATCTGGCTTCAGTGACTTTTGTTGCAGGAAAGACAAAAACACCATCAAAATCGGTCATGGTATATGCACAGTAATATACCCATACAATGATATGAGTGCCTCTGACATACCCATACAATTACATCTTCATCAGATTTACCTGGTATATGTACAGTAATATGATTATTCAGGTGAGTGCCTCTGACATACCCATACAATGATATCTTCCTATCAGATTTACCTGGTATATGTACAGTAATATGATTATTCAGGTGAGTGCCTCTGACATACCCATACAATGACATCTTCATCAGATTTACCTGGTATATGTACAGTAATATGATTATTCAGGCGAGTGCCTCTGACATACTCATACAATGACATCTTCATCATATTTACCTGGTATATGTACAGTAATATGATTCTTCATATGAGTGCCTCTGACATACCCATACAATGACATCTTCATCAGATTTACCTGGTATATGTACAGTAATATGATTATTCAGGTGAGTGCCTCTGACATACCCATACAATGATATCTTCCTATCAGATTTACCTGGTATATGTACAGTAATATGATTATTCAGGTGA